>JAEAOA010001410.1:742500-930000 GCA_016746295.1 Potamilus streckersoni
ATTAAATCGACAAATATAAACTTTGAATGACTACATTATATTCTGTATTTACCACTAGATCAATGTTCAATATTTATAAACAATTCCTGAAATTAGATGCATAAATAAAAAAAGTTAGACTAATCTAAAAATTACAAAGGTTAACATTAGTAACCAAGATGATAATACTAATCAATCATCCATTCCCTAAAAATATGCCACAATATAAGCTTGAGTTATGTTTCTGTTATAACATTTCTGATATAATTTAAATGTTCCATAAATATATTGCAACCCACTTTACCTGTTGGTTTAATATCAAATGTTTCCTCATCCATTACAGTCATGTTCAAAGCTGTAAGCAGATTCAAATTCTTCATACAGAGGTCTGCAAGAGAAAAATAGGGAGAACTGGTACACAATACACTCTTCTTTGTGACATTTTCTTACTAATAACCTTGACCTTTTAGATATGGAAAATATGCCTGACTTATGATGAGCATAAAAAAAATCTAAAAAATATGTAACACAAGCACTTCTGCAGGTAATGTTACAATGTGAAATGTATGTGAGTAATAATGAAAAAATTACATTGCAGATTATTTGTTTCAAATAGAAGCACAATTTTGATTAGTAGCAGTATGTTTTATAAACTAAGATAGATTCCAACAGCAGGCATGTCATATATTTGTATATGTGCTGTATATAAATCTGAAAAAATTGTTGCTAATTACAACAAGTATGTACTTCTTAGAATTCTGTTCAATGCTATGAAACTTTCCACCAAATAATATTTTGCATGCTTCATAATGACTCATTAAGCTGCAGTAGCCTTTGGAAGGGGTAACTGTCTATTATGACACAAGCAATAAATGTTTAATTAATATGCATGTCTGACACTTGCTTTCTTACAATGCTAAACAAAGCAATTGTATTTTGATTGTCCAAAAAATATCCCAACCATTTTAGGAACATTTTTATCATGTAAATAATGAAACTAAAATATATAATATGAATTTATAATTAAAAGACTACATTTCACCTGAAACAAAGAACCATCAGGGTCTTGGAAACTCCCCACCCATCTCATCAAATATCAACCATCCTCTTTTGTTATGCAAATAGACTGGATCTGCTGATGGGGTCAGAAGATGATGGCTTTATCAAAACCACTAAAAGTCTGTGTGCAAGTTACAGAAATAAAATACACATCTATACATTCTCACTACATTGAATATAACTTTGACTTAAGAATTTAATGTTGTTTTTTCTGAGTTTATTGTGGCATAAACTGTCAGTTGCTGAATCACAAAGCAAATAATGCCTAACAGTTTATACCACAATAAACTCTGAAAAAATGTTAACTCTTACAATTGCAATAATTTTATTGACCTTTTATTGATATTTTGCTTTTTTAAAGATATTTCCTATCAGTTTTAGAGACTGTTCAAGCATATGAATTCTTGTTGAAGCATCTGCTACATAGCTATTTATAGAACAGGGAATTCTCCATCTGCAACGTAATAGCTACATCAATATCAAACAAAAATTTCCACCAATGGTAGGTGATCTAAGGTTTTGAACATTCCACAGCATGGTCTTAATCTTTTATCTAAATTGTAAATTGGCATAAGTTTTCAAAGTAGAAGTCTAATATTCAAAGCAAAAAATGTGTTGTTTTGTTTGACATAAGTGGAATGACTTTAGGATTTGATGCTATCATGAGTTTATTGTGACTTGTGAATCGTTATTGTCCAGACATGTGAGTAACCAAGTTTCACACCTTTAAAATGATAATTTATTAAATTTTAGTTTACACACAACTTGAGGATCTTGGGTTATTGTAGGTACACATTGCCACTTACTACTGTGTTGCAATGGGATTTGTCTGATAAAGACCATTGAGGAAGGCTCTGCCACTGGTGTTGTGGTAAGATGATGTAATGTCAAAGTATAAAGCTTATTCTGTGGCTAACACTTGAATTGGGGTGTTGTACATGTACCTTCAAAATCAGAGGCAGACCTGGGAATTATGCAAGAGATCATTATTAGCCTCATGCTGTCTTCATGGGGCTTCCAATCAGATACTCATTAGCTATACTAATAACATAAAGGTCATTAAATATATTTCTTTTACAGTCATAAATAAGAAAAATATAAGAATATTTACTTCATGATGAGATCAGTCTAGCTCTACTCCATGAATCTAGGATCAACTCAGAATACATACTTATGCAGGGATTTAAAAGCCTAGTATAGATTTTGTTTAAAGATGGGATCAGCCCAGAATATGTTAGCATGCTGGGATTAGCCTAGCACAATGTCTACTTAAGTTGGGATTCTGCCCAGAATACACTTGAATGCTGGGATCAGCCTAACACAGATTTTACTTGAGCTGGCATCAGCCAAGCACCAATTCTACTTGAGCTGGGATCAGCCCAGAATAAATTGTAATGCTGGAATCAGCCTAGCACTGATTGGAAGTCAGTTTTTTACATTGAGCTGGGATTCTGCCTCGCACCATTTCTACTTGAGCTGGGATCAGCCCAGAATACACAGTAATGCTGGGATTCTGCCTAGAACCGATTGGGAATCAGTTTATTACAATGAGCTGAGATTCTGCCAAGCACCAACTGGGAATCAGTCTTTTACACCTAGCTGGGATTCTGCTTAGCACCAATTCTACTTGAGCTAGGATCAGCCTAGAATACACAGTATTGCTGGGATCAGCCTAGCACTGATTGGGAATCAATCTTTTACATTCAGATTCTTGCTCATGAGTAGCCCCCACTAAGAGCCAAATATTTTGAAAATATTTAATTAAGTATTGATGTTATTTTAATTATGAGTTTGTTGTAGAATATGTAATAATGAATAGTGGCAAGTTTCAGAGAAAGGGAGAGAATGAGTAAGAGAGAGATCAATGCATATACTCAAGTATTCTATATTTCTTACAATGCATCTTTTCTCATACAATTCAGTATTATTATCTTGTGCATAAATCTATTTTCATGTTGATTAACAGTTTAGGTCAGTGGTGTTCAAACGTTTTGAAGCTTTGGACCCTGTAGCATGTCGTGGTCAGATAGTGGACCCCTATCAACCTATTCAATAAATTTGGCCGATCGACATTATTATTTAATTTAATACACTGGTGGCATTCAACACAATTTAACCATGCAGCAGATAAGCAAAAGATAATGAAAAAACACATATTATGTCACTGAAGACATTTGCTAAAATAAACAATGGTCTTTGCTTCAGTGTGAAGGGTGTACCTGTTTTGCACTTGACAGTTTGTCCAACTGTACTATTTTTATACTTTCTTGGGACTTGCTTGCGGACCCTTTGGCAACATATGATGGACCCCAAGGCGTCTGCAGACCACAGTTTGAAAACCCCTGGTATAGGTTACCTACAGGGACTACTTACAAATGAAATTAGGACTATTGGTAAATGGTTATAGTGATGGGGTTCCAATAGTCAAAACAGTACAAAACATCAACACTAATAGTTATTATGGGGTGGGAGGGTTTAGTGGATCTTCTACCCACGCCATATTGTAATTATCAAGGTTGGCATCTTATATTGCAGGATTATGAATCCAATTAAATGTTATTCTCTGAGCCCCCCTCCTCCAATATCTATTTACCTATAGTTTTAAATTCATTTGTAATGAGCTGCAGTGAAAGTTCTGTAGTCCCATTTTCTTGGCAGATTTTGAGTTTCCCAGTTTTTTTCTTTAAATCCAGTCAAACAAAGAATTATTTATATTCAGAAAAACTGCAAAAATGTGTTTTTTGATTCTGTCAAATCAATTTATTCAGTTTTCTAAATAAAATATAACCCCACCATTTTTTATTTTGTTTTAAAAGCATGCAGTATGTGTGTCTTTCAATTCAGTGTTTACGCTAGTTACTTTGCATGTGACTCTGTAGAAGTCAGTATAAAGTAGTTCTCCATACAGTTTATACAGAAATAACACAATTGGGTCTGATCACACTTAACCCACTACTGGCAATCTCATCTGCATATCAAAAGGGAATGAAGCCAGGTAGCTCTTTGGCTTTCAATTTCCCATATAGCATGCAAATTTCACCTGAAATATACTTGGGAAATAAATTACCTTGTCCGTTATACAAGGCAGAAGTAAAAGGGAAGAGAGAGGAAACACAAGAAGTGTAAAGATCCAGAGCACTTACCATGCAATCTCTTTTCTATCTGCTCTTTTGACAGTCCATTTGGCATACCTACAAACCATTCAATTTGTTACCATTTTATGTATTGCTACTGTAACATATATTATGATATTCAATTTAAATCACTCTTCTCTATTTTCATGAGAAATCATTATTACAGAAAGTAATTAACAGTTACAATATTTATCATGTTTGTTGTGAGTTCTGTGATAAATGATTGGTAACCAATATCTTTTGTTATAAATTGTATGTGACCTGGTTCTGTTAAGAATGCAAATTGAGTAGGATCTATAATAGATGTTGACTTATGTGTGATGATTAGTAATAAGACTTAAAATGGCACCTATGGTGTATTTTCTCAGTGACTGAGATATGTAAGTTTTGAGAATAATTCTGTGGTTTTCCATTGGATGTGAATATGTTTAGTGTATGCCATCACATGGGGTCTGTTGCAAAAACAGTCACAATATATGGTGTATATAAGGAGAAAATGAAGCATTGAGTTTCATTCCAATTACTGAAGTCAGTCACACTTTTTGTGCACTTGATTTAAGTCGGCAAACATGTTTTATGTTGTACTTAGACATATTTTGAGAGGAAAAACATTTGTTTGTACTGTTTAGTAGTGATAGAAAGTGCTCTTTATTTTGATATTAACATTATTCTGGAATCATTATAAATTATTCAGATAATTCTGGATAACGCCATTTGACATTTTACAAAAGATTATATATGTTTGCCAAACTTTTATTCACCTATGGGTCAAAATGGGGTTTGAGCAATACAAATGTTTGAACATACATCTCAGTGAGGCATGGATGTCATACTGTACCTTAAAGAAATGTAATTGTAGTTAAACTATCACTTAGAATATGCCATGATGTAAATCTCTTCTCTTGTCTGTGTTATGTTAATATGTTCAGGTATTCTCTGGTCATTTAATTACCCTTCAAAGTTTCTACAAGTTGATCATCAATGATGAGGAATTGTCACTTACCATAAAACTGTGGATTCTTCATCACCCGTATGTAAAGAAATGTGTAGCGCAGCCACTCCACAGCTACAGAAATGTCATTGATGGTATGAAGAACTATTTCTGCTTGTAGATGCTCTATCAGATTCTTGTGTAAGCTGAAGGATTAGCATTTAATTGCTTTGACTGAACAAAAAAATACTGCACTGTGATAATAATACTAAAATTTTTAGATTTTCCACCATGAAATTATTTGTGAAGATTATTTTTGGTATTTGCTGAATTGGCAAACTAAACATTTTTGGTGCAATCAGATGAACTTTCACTTATGTCACCAAAATTAAACAGACAGATATCAAAGATAAAATGGATAGTAAGAAAGAATGAAAGATGAACAAATATAATGACAGATAGAAAGAAACAAAATAGGGAGAGTGATGGGGGGAGAGAAAACAATAAAATAAAGTTGAATTGTGTGTGAATATTAATTTATTTGTGCTGTCATTATATTTTGGTCCCATATGAATGAAAAAAGCTAAGATATCAAATTCCAACATAAATGAAATTATCAGCTTACCTGCTTTCTATAACCTGTGTTCCATTTAAAAGAGCCTCATATTTACCCTGAAAAACATAAATCAGGGTTAATCAGAATAATGTACTTATTTAAGTCACACTTATTTAGGATTCATGGCATGAAGGGAGACAACAAAAGTGGTTCATGAGGTTGCATTTAACTGCCCTGGATAATGGGTTAAAAAAGCAGTTTGGATATAGATCATACAGGAAAGGGAAAGAAATAAAAATGAAAAAAGAAAATATTTAGAAAACAGTAAGCATACATCAAGATATTCAGGGATGAACTGACCTACAAGGATAATTCCTCTATTGGCATATATGAATGAAAACAATGTATCATGCATTAAGATGCTCACATACTTTCCCTTTTCCTTTTTTCTACTCCAAACCTTATCTTCAACCTTATCTAAGTATGTCATTTTATGAGCCTTTAATATTGAGAGCATGTCTATGTTTTGGGTAACCTCCAAAAACTAATATATTTTAAAACATAAAGGAGTCATTTTGAAAGCATCCATCTCCAAGACAAAATAATGTAGTGGGAGTAAAGTAACAAAATCAGAAAGGTGTCCATGCAGGTGAGATGCAGTGGTCAATATAATACCATTGAAGGGAAGAATTCAAAGTAAACAAGGGTCCAAAATTCAATAAATACTTTCTGAAAAATGTCAAAAATCAAATTAGATTTATGTCATCTTAATGTAAACCTTCATATAAAAATTCTAGGTCTTCCTAATGTAAAGCAATAAACCATATTTGGTTTCAATTCATATCATCCATGAAAAGTTATGGAGCAAAGCTTGAATGGCAAAGTTTTAAATAAACCTCGGACCATAATCACATAAAGATCTGCTGGTACATTGTGAAAATCAAACTCGACACAAGTCTTCTTTAGGCCTTATACTAAATTTAATTCAAAAGTCATAGCAGAAATAAGATTTTTGATGCATATTATGTGACAAGAGTAACAGAGAGAAAAAGGGTAACACAATATTTCCTCTATATAGAATATAACAGAAGTCTAGTAATACCTCTTACCTTAGTCTGGTTTTTTGTTAGGATGACAGCTGTGGAAGATGTATCAAACTGAAAGAGATATTAATTATTTCATAGTATGGTCAACAAATCAACCCCACCAATTCAAATCTCATTAATGAATCATTTGTCAAAGTAATCCATGAAAGAATAAATAGCAAACTTAATCTGTATTTGCAGAACAAGTATGACATTATTGCTTACCAAACAGTCTAAGTAACCCCCAAAAGTTCAAACATTTAAACAATGCCTGAAGGCTTGCTAAAATGACATAAATACATAATATAGTCATCTACATGTGCATACAAATGTATATACCTGATTTCATTTGTCTAGCTGAAGTTGTTATTGTCCTTTTGTGTTTAGGGCTGTTTCAGTAAAATATAATTGGGACTCAGGAAGGCACCATCATTGTGGAGTAGTAACCCATATATGCAGTTATGAATTTTGTATCAGTTTCATTTAAACTCTGTGAACCAGTGTACCCTGGGAAATTATTTTTAAGTTTAACTGGAACAGCTCTAACAGTTTTAGCTAAATAAATTAACTGTTTTAAAAAGTTGTAAACAGGTGAAAATTTTTTTTATAATGATCTAAAACAATCTAAACTGGTCACTTAGACATGAATACAAGTATGCTTACCAAAATGAACTCTACTAATGAGGATTTCTACTGTCCAAAAAGTCCTACAACTTGAAAAGTATTAGGAAAAATTAAAAAAAAATTCTGAAATGGCATGTAAATTTAATCTGGCAATCTAGTATAAATACAAATATGTCACATAAATTGTATCTGTCTATGCTGAATAATGTGGTGTTGCTAACAATCTTCTCTAAATGCATGGACAGAAGGATGGAAGGATCGACAAGAGCCCTTGCTACATGTATTGGGTATATAACAAATTATGAAAACTTTGTAACAATACTTCTCACATTGTAGAACAAATGTATTATAATACTGTCAATACAACTGCACAACACTTTCAGTGGTTCTTCACTATGAAGCCCCTCCTGCCCTTTTATAATATGTATGTATAATCAATCACATCAAATTTGCTGAATTTCGCTTTATCATCATTTCTGGCAGGCATTCTGCAGTATCCTTACATAGGATCTTGCATCATATTGGGAATCAACTCCACACAGTTACAATGGCATAAGTCTTATGATATGCCCCAAAATTAGGAAATTGTTTCTTTAGCTTTATCAGTACAGTTCTATCTGTTTATCATGACATCCTTGGGCCTGAAGTAATGAGGTAATTTTGTCAAAATATGCATATTTCAATAGAAGTGAGGATGGGGTTTCAAAAAATTTCTTTTGCAAATGAAATTTGTCTGAAAGAAGTGTTTTGTCATTATAGATTACAACAAATGTATACTGACAACTTACATCTGTGCTATCTTTGTTTAATACAATCCATAATGTGTCAAGTACTGTGCATGTGTATGAAAATTCCATGATTTTAAGAATAAGTCACATGTTAAAATATTCATGTATCAAATATAACCTGTTAGAAAATGCGTATATAAACACACACAAAAAAGAAGTCCTTATTTTATCTTTGTCCCATTGTCAGCAAATACATTTCACTAAACATTTTACAATGATATTCATTGTTGCCAGTAGCACAAACTGTGTCACACATGGCATTTTTATGTATACTATCAACACATTATAGAAACATTCTACTGGGGGACCAAAATGTTCCATCAGTCAAAGACCAGTGAGATGATGTATGACAGAGCAATAGGAATATAATTGCTAAAAAACAGTCGACCAGTGTAAAAAAATAATGTCAATTGATTACCATATTATCTGAATTTGGGGCATTTAAGGCAAAATTTTGGATTTTTCTGAAGTGTTCAAGTAGTAAAGAAATAAATGGTGGTCATAATATTTTCTGAGCCTTTGAGAGGAAAAAGATGGAGATGCAGAGCACGAAAAAAGATTTTGGCATACACACATAAGTAGTTTGATTTTTTTTCTTGTTTAATTATTACTGCATTAAGATATTTAAGAGGAATATATAAGGATAACTCATACAGACTTTGTTGAATTCATGGGAAAAAGTCCCAGAATGTGTTAAGAAACTGCTGGCTGGATATCAGAGTTTAAGTGTGTACAGAGAAGTAGCAAAGGTATGCATCTTTTTACAGTATCAGATGAGCTGCTAAAAAAGTTCAGTGTAAAGGAATCAATGCCAAAGAAACCACTGTTTAAAGTTTTAGAAATATTACATGCATATTATACTGAATATACATACTTTAAAGTGTTTTACTAATGATTTGATGTATATAACACCAAACAAATGTTTAGTTCTTAGAAAAATATGCAAAAGCTTAAAATTTTGAACCTCCTTCTTCCAAAATTAACTCATATTTTGTGAGGATATGTGCACTAATTTCAAGCCCTAACAATCCACTAGAAAAGCAAAAGCAACTTAGGAAATGTCTATAATTATGACACTATGGTCTTAAACAGAACAGATAAGCATGAAAAGCAACAAGCTTTGTACAATTCAATGAATAATTTATTTTCCAAGAATACAAAGTGAAAATTCAAAACAAACATTTATGATATAACTGTATTACCTCAATTAATCCTAGTATTACTAATACAAGTAATAATGAATAAAGTTCTAAAGAATCTTTAGTGGTATTCCAAATAATTTCCAATGCTGAAGGTGTTGATGTTCCTGTACTGGCCAGTAGTTTAACCGCTCCAGTGGCCTAGTTAGAGCATCCACCTTGGATGCAGGACTCTAGGTCATTGGTTATAACCCCTGCCGAGTCATACCAAAGACTTTAAAAAATGGTACTAATAGCTGCCTTCCTTGTCGCTCAGCATTAACCCTTTAACTACGACTACTGCATCTAAGTGTCGCCTGTAAATAGCTCCTGAACCCCACTGACGCATATATGCAGTGTTGATAAGCCTTGTTTAAAACCCCAGTGTCGCTTATGAGCATGTAGTTCTGCAGTACTCAAAACCCTAGTGTCGCATCTATGCGGTCGTAACTGCTATGTTAACTAAACGTTGATTGGTTCAAAGTACAGATGTTTACTTATTTTTCATTATCATAACCAATGAGAAGACTGATTACTGAACATTTTGATACAAGTTTGAAAGCTGAGAGGTTAAATTTAGACACGCGGGAAGGAAAATTTCCGGTAATGTACAAAACACATGTAATTGAGATAAACAAAAATAGATTCCTAGTCAGATATTTGTGACTTTGAAGGGTTCAGTGCAAGCAATATCGAAGAGTTTAATGGATCATTCTTAGTAAATGGATCAGATAATGATGTTAGTCCCGTTTCAACACTAGATGTATGTGATTTTGAATCAAATGATGAGGATTTATTTTGTGCGATTCAAAACAGTTTACGTGATGGGGATTTCTTGTCTGATTGTTGTAGGAGTAAATAGAATGGAAATATATGAATAACAGACACTATACTAGGTAAGCTGCTTTTTTCTTCACTGAAATCCAGCAAAAACTAATGAAATAATGAATATAAATATATAAATGTAACCATATTTTTATTGTCAGTTTCCATAGTCAGTCATGATGATGCTCTAGTATTCAGCCTAGCAAACAGCAAAAGTAGTCTCAGTAACTGATACGCTATCACTCAGCAGTAGTGAAACTGCATAACAGTGGCTTGGTGTCAGGATAATGTGGCTAGGTGGGACATCATGCCACATGTCTGTGGCATGATGCCCCTGAAGTGATAGATATCACTATAAACCACCCACGGCAGGCATAGTAGCCTGAAAAATTGCTAAAGCTATGTTAAAAATCTAAATCACACACAAATCACACATGCCAGTTGTTTCTTTTGTAGTAATGAACCTATACCCTATGTTGTACTGATGTGTCAACAGTTTTTTTGTTGAATCAGAGTAATATAATATATTTCTTTGAATTAACTGTAATTTACAGTTAATGTAGCTTTTTAAGAATATTATAGAGCACTTTGGTTGTAATGCACAATCAGGATAAAGCCTTGTTGAAACATACCTCAATGTAAATCATCTCACTCAAAATCAGGTCACGTGTATGTTTCACATGAACAGTGTTATTATAAAATGAGGAAGTACTTACAGTAGAATCTCACTGCAGTAAACAAAAGTTTGGATTATATCAATCTGTATGTTTGGGAGATATACATGCAGTTTGAAAAAAACCCAAAAAAATGAGCACAAAACATTCTCTACTGTAAATGATCTGTATTTACTCGAAACAGTAACTTTTCTCAATAGTAAACCAAATAGAGTGCTTGTTGTCTATATTCTACATGGGTCAGCAGGACTTCATACAAGAATATGTACAACAACTGAAAGCAACTCACCTGTGGTCTGCCTGCCCTTCCAATCATCTGCAAGATTTGTGAATCTGAGTATTCCAGGTTGACCCCCATTTGGTAGTACATCGTGGACTTAATTATCACAAGGTGGGCAGGCAAGTTTACGCCCATGGCTAGAGTACTGGTAGAAACTGCAAAGAAACATGACATTACCTCATCTGCTGTAGCAGTAGAGAAAGTATAGAAGTTACCACTGTGAAGTAATTATACTCTAGCGAATGTAACATGTAAACGTTTGGCAGTTGTGAAATTAATTTTCACAAACATGAGGTTATTGTAACATCAAGATGCTTCCAGTGATAAAATGGCAAATACAATACCATATCGTGGATTATTTTAGCCATAATTTATTGATTTAGAGGTATCAGACTGAAAATGATAAACAATAAATTCCATCAAAATTATCTTTTTAATTAAATCATGCAAAACGTTTTCCTCTTGAGATTTTGCATTATTCAAGCAAAATACTTTGGTAGTTTTCATTCTTAGCAAACATGGTCAAAATTGACAACAGATTGTATCAAAAGTAAATAATACATGTAAATAATCATGACTCTTGAGTTGATTCCATCAATCACTGTTTTTGATAAGAAACAGATACTAAATAGTTCACAAGATTGTAACATACAGCTACAGCTATGCTGAATGGTCATGATGGAAAAAGATGGTTATGACATAACACGTTCACATACATATACTTGCTAAATGGACAAAATATTGATCTTACATTATATCAGATGCTATGACTGACTGTGTTTGCTAAATGATGTAAATACATATACAAAGTTTTATCCATGATGCATAATTGTACAACCACACCCCACCCTTACAAATGAATAAGTGCAGTCTATTCAGTAATAAAAAAGTATCTTTCATGTATTAATCTGCATCTAGTTTTAGCTATTCTCATAAAATCAAATGCATCACTTCAATTGTACAAGATAAATGTGTTATCCTTTAATGCTCTGCTAAACTGTACACATTTTGGGATGAAGAAATACAAGGAAATGAATTAAAAACAGAACAACGAGAAGCTAAAAGGGATCAGTTCTTAAAGCAAAAACATGTCTCACCCCACCCCCACCATGATGAATAATACCATTCTGTGACACAGTACTTGCATGAAGTATATTAACCTAAGTTTGATATCTTCCAAAACAAGGGTCAAGAGGCTAAATGAAAGATTAGTGTTTACTTTCACACTGCATATAAAAAAAAACAAATGTTGAAAATTATCATAATGGCATGAAAATCTAATTAAGTAATGTACATGCACCTAAAAATATTTTCAATTCACTATCTTATATAGTTCTTACAATAACCTGCAAGCAAGGTTAGTACTTTATACTCATTTGTAAATCAAGTCAAACTGCAAACAACAATGATCCTGACCTGCCTTAACATAATAAGCCTGCAGATTAGAGTCTATGTTGCATGCCTGATGGTGCATTATGTAATGACAGATCTGGGTCTGTGCAGTTTGCAGTTGGACAGTTATACACTAAGTATATGTAGTATAAGGCTTGTTTGCCGTTTCAGCCACACCTTGCATTACAATATGCTAGACCACGTAGCAACAATGTTGAAACAGCTGTTTGGCCCTACCTTGCTTTCTTTTGTACTAAGTTATGGAGCTGAAATGATTTTTTTTGTTAGACCCTGGGTGTCATGGTAAGCTGGGTATAAGAAAGACCTCTGGTGGTCACAGCAGCACAGTACATCATAAAGATTCAAATGGAGCTAGTTTGACCAAGCCTGTGGATAGCATCTTACATCCAGAAGACCACAGACCTACCCCAAAAGACAGCAAATTGTTTTGACTAGGATCTCTTTAAACTGCTGAACAATTCCATCTTTGGCAAAACCATAGAAAATCTGCAGAAGTACATCCACATCAATCTGGTACAGCATGAGGGTCAATCTGCAACAGCTGACTGTCTACCCAACCTTTTGGACTTGTAACATATTTTAGGATAGCCTTGTGGTGGTACATTCCACCAAAGCCAAACTAAAGGGCCTGCTGCATGAACACCAGAGAGCTCCATGGGTGTCATCCCATCAGGATGACATCCATCCAGGCCAAGTGCCTCTGTATATGGTCCACAGAGCCAAGTGTGGCATTGATTGACTTGAATCTTTCCATTGTAGCCCTTAAAGCCATGCATAAAGGCAGCATTGATCCCAGCTTTAACAGCTGCAGGCAAAGTGGCAAATTTCAGCATGGCTTGTCACCTGGTATCCAATAGGGTTACAGGAGGCACACTTAAGCCTACAACTTGAGTCATGCCAGTGATGGCCATCTCCAACTTTGACTTACTGCAACTTATCAGGCCCCCGATGCACTTAATTTGGCATCCTCATTAAAGTAATATCTATATGGAGATAATAATTATTAGCACTCAAAACCACCACTTAATGTTTTCCCTGCAATGCAGCACATGATGCAAACAATTCCCTATACATCTAAATGGTTTTGATTTAATTTTACTTTAACCAATACAATTTCAAGACTTCCAACAAATCGTTCTAATTCATGGTTCTGTACAAATAAATGAAATGGATCATTTAAGTTCATATGAATGTGACATTAGGCTCTAAAAGCCTTTTTTCATCACTTCTTAACCAATTAGTGGTGTGTTAATATATACCTAAAACCAAGAGTTCTCCGTTATAAAAAAGCTCTTCAATATTTTTCCTGTCCTGAAGATCCATGCCGGCATGATGGTAGCCTATACCCTTCATCACCAGATCTACAGTGACATCAGAAGAAATGACAAATAGTTAAAACTAATGCAAGAGAACACTTATGCTCTTATCAATATGGCTAAAGTAACAAAAGGACTTAATTCAGACAGAAAAAGCTGACAGGTCAACTTATGCTAGGATTTTTAATACAAGTACTAAACTTATTGCCATATTCTATTTCAATCTATCAAGTGTCAAAAAGTTTAAAAGGGAAAGCAACTTTATGGAACAAACTGTTTCAAGGGCAATGGAAGAATGGAAGGATAATTGGAATGGCAAGTGTTATATAATGCATGCCTCCCTCCACAGAATATAGCACAGGCATTAGTTATAGATGTTTCTAGGCAATAATAAAATTAGAAGAGCCCTGTACACATGGATATATAGCTTTTTATATTATGTGTTTAAAGCATAAAGTCAAATGCAGATAATAATGCAAAACTACAATGAAAAAAAAAAGTGGAAAGAAAAGATATGAACAGTAAAGAGTTTTCACATAATCATGGTGAAGATGGAATTTGTTTTTCCAATAAGGCATCTACCAAAGGTAATGAATATCCTGCCTTGCAAAATATTAAGTTCATAATTTTAAAAGAAATGAAAGTCTCTTATTACAGATATAAGATATGCTAAAAAACAAATAACTCTGCTGGAATGTATTGAATATCAATTTGAATCACCATATCAACAACGAATAACTTGACACTCAGGTCACTTTGAAGTTATTGAGGAAAAAATGTAACTTAGTATGGAAGTCCAAGTTCAACAAATACAGTCACTGTTGGATCTAAAGATTAGTAGCATCAAAGTTATTTGGCAGGACACAAGTATGGATGGAAATACAGACATATAGACAAAGAACATAGAAAATGGCATGGGTGTTATAAATGAAATACTGAATCTAATTGCTAATAAGTTAAGTGCATAAATAATACCTAATTTGACAAAATATTCAATCTCAAATAAATTTTCACATAATCTGTCATATCTGTGAACAATTTACAACTTTATACTAATCAGTAAATACTCGATATTCATAAAAATTCTCTGATTTTAGAGACAATTTTTGTCTAATAATTACAGGCAACTGTAGTCTAAGAATCACACAAAGTAGATCAGGTTTGTTCCAAAATTAAAAATATAAGAGGTGTAATGGAAGGAACTTTTTAAAAGACTCTACTGTCCATCAAAATGAATTGGACAAATCAACAAAAAAACTCCACTGCTCACCAAACTTAACTGGACATGTCAACACAAAAGATTTAAGTGTAATCATTGATGAATTGTCTAAGTATTTAACTTTTTTGAAAAATGAATGTCTTTACATAACAATAAGTTCAAGCAATCAAAATCCATAAAAAAATGTTTAGCTTGGTGTGCATTTTTAAGCATTATCCTAATGTAACAGCTTTATTAAAATAACTTGCACTGCACAGAAAAACATCAAAAATGGTACCCCATCTTTAAAATTCCCTAACTGCTGACCATGTACATATATGACAAGCCAGATAGAGGTATAAGAGTAATTAGTGCTAATATATGTGGCAAAAACAAGTAATCTCAGTCAGAACAAAAGTGTAATTTATCTATTGCATGCCATAATTACAGAACACTACGAAAAATGAACATTTATTTTGCTACTAACCTGGATCTGTACCTGGCTAAAATTCTTGTCACAAATGAGCAAAATCGATGTGGATTAGATTAGTTCCATTACCAAAATACAAACACGACACAAAATGACTAACTTTTCTATATATAACAAACACTATAACTAGTCTATGTCTGACTTTTGCTGAATGATCATGAAGTACACAAATTCTGCAATGAGTATTATCATGTATTCAATCTGAATGCTATATTACCTCACTCTCCAATTGATCTTTTCATCTTTGTAAAGCACTGTTGATTTGTCCAGTTTATGATCTGATATGCTTTGAAGTTTATAAAGATACCTTTTGCTCTTACATTTCTCAGTTATATAATATTCATGAGTCTCCTAGATAAAGTCTGTTTTGCTTCACATCTGGCACCATTTTCTTTAAAAGTACAGACTGATCCAGTACTTAAAATTTTAACAATATAATGAATCTGTGCGGCTAAGCTTCATACTGAAGAAACCCAAATAATGTTGCTATAAATATAAAATAAGAAAAATAGATGTAGGTCTTAATTGACAAATGTACTCTTATGCAATTCTTTCTTTAGAATAATCTAAAATTTGATGAGTGGAGTTAAAGAGATGATAATAAGAGGATAATGATACACACAACTTTACTTTTTATTGCCTTATTTTATTCCATTTTTATTAGCCAAAAACTGTAATCTATATACTGAAAAAACATATTATGTAATTAGTGAAAAAAACATAATGATATTGCCAAAATCATAATGATTGGCATGTATGCATATATTGAACAATTCATGTTTACATCCAATGATAATTATAAATTCATCTATTCCAATAAAATGAGAAAACTGCATCTTTTGAGGCATTTTAAATGGATTGTGAGCAACATATCTGTAAAGTTGATTTATATGCCAGATTATGAATTTCATATAAAGTCATTTCTGGAATTGTTTACTTTTTGATGACTATATTATTTTCTTTCAAAAAAATGTCATTACTATGTCAAAAATTAAATAAACATTTTTATTTTACATTGTTCCATAAGAGACTGAAATAGCAATCACATCACATTATGACTAATGACACTCAGAATGCACACCATATTAATAATCTGAGGTACTATGTAGTATCATGCTGATAGAATAATATCATCATGCCAATGATATGTGCAATAAATACCTTCAAACAGTATAGAATACCCAGGATAACCCATATTAAATTGAAATAATTTCCTTCCAACTCCCAGTACTTCAATTCTAAAACAGCCACCACATAATAGAAAGCAATGCAAAACTTTTTTAATGTATTATATAAAGGACTAAACAAAATTCACCTCTCAGTTTGGTGTCCTTCATATGATAGGCTACACTGGTCAGAAGTTGATGTTTAGAACTGTGAATGAAGCCTTTGGGGTCTTTAGCTATAATCTCTGCTGCCTGTTGTGCACCCTTTCTAGAAGCACAAAACTGTAATATACAATTATTTCTTTGTTACACATTCAGAAATATGTTTCACCTGTCAATATAAATCTCCATAAACTCTTAAAATGTTGGTCATTACCAAATTATCCAATAAACTAAATATTTAAATGATATATTTCTCTACTACCTTGTTTCAATATTCTAAATCACAAAACACTAATTCAAGCATTACTATTATCAAACATTAATATGATTTGCATTTATATAATATATTGCTACATTATTCTGTCTAAAACCTTTAAAATATGATTTCAAAATCAATAAAAAGTGACCATATGCAAATTAACAATACTAGCGCATGATAAGATTGAAAGAGAGTGATCTGAGATTAAAAATCTCATACTGTTTATGATGATTCGTTTTTCCTCTTCATGAATTAAGTATGTCACATGCAACATAGTCCAACATCCCTGCAACAATCACCTATCACCAACAGCCACTCTTCATCTCCACCCTGATTTGTTTTTTTACACACTTAGATTTTCCACCTATAGTTAAGCCCCATTTAACAACCATGAACATCAAATAGCTAAAATTGTATAGTCATGGGCGTAGCTAGTAAACAGAGGTGCACTATGCTCTCAAGATGATAATTTTAATCACTACAATGCAATAGACACATGATGAATTAATTACCACTAGTGTGGGCTTGCCATCTGAATAGGTGTGAATAATACCAGCTAGTCTGTAGCTTAGCATCAAATCAAACTGAAACAGGGATGTCCTGTGTTCATCAAAGTTATAGCCAATCACAATTTTCTTGAGTCTAACAGGCCTTGAGCTTTCATCCATCCTGCAAAATACAAGTATTACCCTTTAAATAAAGATTTTTAATTATATTTTTTTAATTGTATTATATAAAACCTTTAAAACTTAAGCAGATAACAAAAAAAAACTAATAGAAGGCATTATCATTTTCTAAGGGCATTGAACATGTATGTCTTTCTGGTAGTTACATTAAAAGAGATAGAAATATAATATATGGGTCATGTTTAGTCCAGGAAACAAGACATTTATATAACATGCTTAGATGCATGTAATTTTAATATCATTTCTATCATGTAATCTTCATTGAATGAGCTATATAATATAAATAATGTGATTACATCACCATACCTGCCTTATTCCCAAACAGTGCTAGGGACTTTTTGAGACTCAAAAAGTATGTTTTGAGGTCCAGGGGGGGGTCAGAGTGTGTGACACCAAACAACATGTTGTCCAATTAAGAATACTGTCAGCTAAATTTTCACATAAGCCTAAAGAAACTGATTGGAAACTTAAATCTGAATAAAAGAAAATAACTTGTCTGTCTTATTCAAAACATATAACACACTTACAAAAAAAAATAGTTTTTAAATTCAGTACATGTATTATCAAATATCATCACCATACAAATGGGCAAACACACATAATTACAGCCACAATGACATTAAATAAAGAATATACACCAACTTTCTGACTTTGAAATCCATTGTACGGCAAAATACAGGCTTGATTAGATACAGTTTTGCTACTCTCTGCAGTTCAATAGAGAGGTTGAAAGTAATGCAAGTGTCAGTGTTCATTACTGTACTCAGACTCTAGACTGTGCTGGTGTCCAAACTTGTCTGCTGGATTCTCTGAGCGAATCCTGATTATACAGCCCATTTGGAACTAATCATTTTATTGGGGGAAAAGGAGGAGATAATATTTACAAGAATAATGAGGGTTTTACAGGTAACATAGCTGTAATAAACACCTCTGTATAGTATGGGTGGTAATGCTATATTTGTCTACTCAAAATATATATCTATCTATCACTTCATTATGTCTATTAGGTATCCTTTTTCTTAAATCCCCATTTTAGATATCTCTGTATGATTCTTATTTCCAACTACATCTTATCTCTACTATCACTTTTTCTTTCTCTGCCCTCTTTCTGATTTTCTTTCTGCTTTCTTCCCTTCTACTTTCTCTACTGCACACTGCATCTTGTATCTATCTATATACACACATAATCCCACACCCTTTCCCCACATAAAGAATATGATTGGCTAACCATTACTAGATGATTAACAGCTCCCTTCCCCCAGATCATACCGTAACTAAATGGTGTTTATACCTGACCTCTTTGCTTAATTGCCACTAATTAATTTCCCAAAGGACAGTTTTACATCGGCTCCAATGAGAACTGTTACCATTTACTCATGCTACATGAAACAGGCATAATCATAGTTTTTTAATCTTTTTTGAAAATTACTGAAAATCAAGATTTGTGAAAAACAACCATGTCAGGCATTCATCTTATTTAATCACAAATAATCTGGCCATGATATAAAGCAAATGTGTGATGTTTGATATTTACCTACACAATACTATATTATTTTATTATGGCTTTATACTTACATACTGGTACAATATAAATAAACTTCATTTCAATTGAAATTTACAACAGTGTGTATAATTTGAAAATTCCGCACACCTTGGCTCTCATGAGTTAGAATTTATTTGTCATTCAATTAATTTTATTGGGAAAAAATACATTATATAAAAGACTATGTACACATATTTAATATATTTTTACTCTATTAAATGGGTATTTTCCAATCAGCCTTAATATGTTTTAGTTCTAAGGTCATAATTCTTTAGTCTAGTCCAGTTCTATTTATCAGAGACAAGACAGATGAAAATTAAATGAATTGTTAACAAAGAACATGCTGCTTACCATGATCTTACAAGCGTATCATTGAGATATTTCAGTTGTAATTAAAAGCAACACATAAGCAGCAGTGGGTTTTAAATTTAGTTTAATGTTTTTTTCTGTAAACACCACCCCCATACCCACCTATCTCAAACCCCACATTATATTAAAAATTTATGTAATGGTATAAAGTTATGGCAGGTAATAAAATAAAACATTATTGTCATTTAATGATGTCATGAAATATAATGCACAGCTTTTAAATTGATTTTTTTTTCTAAAATAGTCTCAAGTAAAAGATCAGTTTTAAATCATGGAACAGTAGCCCTTGATGATGAAAAAATATTATTTTAGTCAGTGACTTGATCCTTGACCCCAAAATCAATTGGTTTTTTTTTTACCCAAAGTGTAAGCCATCTACAAAATTAAGGTAGAAAATCAAGAAGGTTTATGAAGAAATTATTTTTTTCAGCCACTGAGACCTTAATCACTGGTCTCTTCATCACAAAATCAATAGGCTTCATGGTTTTTACATGTGCAAGTCATCTACAAAGTTTGGTCCAGTTGTCTGTGATGTTACTGTATATAAACCATTTTTTATTTCATTCACAGAGCTCTTGACCTTTGTCTTATGACCCATAAAATTGATAAGCAACTTCCTTGAATCAAGTGCAAGGCATCCACAAAAAGTAATTTAGTCTTTCTGTCAATGGCTCTGACCATAAAAAGATTCTATTTTTAGTTACAGTAACCAATTTGGACAGCATATCAGCATCACCTGTGCAAATCTGATAGCACTTTTATGCCTGTATGCCCTCTACCAATTTAGTTGCCATTATGTTGTATATTTATATCTGCTGGCACATTATCAGCATCATTAGTCCAGTACTGAAAATACATGGTGTGTTGGGGTGTTTTTTTTGAAGATGATAAAAATAGCAAACGATGACAAACATTTCCTAAGAGATGCAAGGCCATACAATAAGTTCACTTTGCCTTACATTAAGCCAAAAACATGAGTGTAGTTTCAGGGCAATGAATTTTAACCCCATATATTTTCTGCAAAAGTGTTTGAGTAAAATTATTAAGTGATTTTTGTTTTACTATTTACATGAATTTTAAAATAAAGATTCGAAGGTAGAACATTTTGATAACTTTGTAAAATGATCCTCATTTGATGTCACATTGTGGCATGGAAAGACAAGACTCATCATATTTTTCTTTTTTTTCCATGTGTTTCTTATCTAAATTATTGTAGAACTTACTTAAAGTACAAAGCAGGCTTCTTGTTATCACCAAGCCACTCAGCTATCTGTAATAAAGTTTATTATAATCAAATTCTAATTCAAAACTTTATAGGTCAATGATGAAACTTTGTGAGAGACCAAGATATTTAAATCATTGTAAATGGCAAGAGAAGAAAATGATAGAAATGGGAATGTTTGATAGCTGAAGGGCTGAGAAAGATAGAACTAGTAATGTTTGATCAATGATTATTCTCTATATAAAGATGATCACTTAACTTAGATGTGAAAAAGTAGTTATGTAAATTCAGGCTATACAGATGAAGTCTTCAAGTATAATTTTCATATTTTCTCCTTATAAATTGTGAAGGGCTGTAGATGTTAATTTGACAATGTTCTGGATGCCACTGGTCTTTGGCATAAATGTCTTTTTTGTTGTTATTGCCAACTCAAAGAAAACATAGGCATCTATAACTCCTATTGCATAGCTCATACAGTCCATGAGAGTTGTATCCTTGAAGATGTTGTCAAGGTCTTCTAAATGTTTTCACAAATTATTTAAACATAATCAATATATTACTTTGATTATCACAGCAAAAAATAGGTTAAAGCATACAAAATCATACAATTAGTTAGCATGCTACAAAAGTAAATAGCACTACACTATCTGGTAACTAAACTATCCACTATCTGGTAACAGTCTGATCCACCCAATTTTACCTCGTTTTATGTATTATCTATACATTATTTCTGGAAATTATTCAAATAAGAAAAGATTCAGAATTAAAAAATGATGTAATTTATTCAGCTTTTCAATAGAAATTTGTCAAAGAAATTCAAGCAGTAAAACAACTATTTAAGGCAACCATTCAAATTCAAGATTTCTTCAAAGTTGTACAAACCATGTATTGTGTTATAAGCAGGTTTACAAATTTTTAGACAAATTAACAAGTGATATGCAAAGGAATTGTAGCCTTTGTTTTACAGTGTACCTTTTAAATAAGTTCATGATATCAAATAAAATTATAATTCTAAAAGCTATGGCAGTTTTCAATACACATTCTCTATTCTCTATCATGCTAACTTATGTCATTCCTTTATGGTACAGCTTACATGATTTTTGAAACCCTACATGTCTTTGTGGTGACGAAAAGGATTAAGAAAATCTCCACCATCTTTCCATGCACACTCATGCTCATGGAGAACAGACATGCACATCTGCTTTTTCATGGTGCTGCTGCACACAACCACATTATATACATTTCCAAGTTCTAATGCAGATAATATAGTAGACATAATGTCAAATTAAATTTTAGATAATGATAACATATTGATAATGCCTTATAAACTGTATTGAGACAACATTTTATACAATAAATCTTTGTTTCCTCAATACCATGTCATCAGAATGTACAAAAATAATTATTTTCTTATTTGTGTTACAGTTTACAAAATATACTCTGTTCATTAACATATTATGTTAAAATGTATTCCTGCCATTTACAATTCAACAGTGGAAAACAAGATCCCAAAATATGTTCCTGCTGTGAAAGATTTTATGATTCTAATTTTGATTTAAGAAATCTGCAATAAGTTAAAAAGATAATGTTAAAATGCTTATTAATGCAAAATATGTTTTATTTGTTCAATGCATTACATGTTGACATTTGACCAATTATAAATCTACACTTATTATATATGGTGAGTCACAAAATTGTGATCTAAAGTTGTGGCTTAAAAAGGTCATTTTCTAGTAGATTTTTCAGTCTTATTTTTTACACCATTACAGCTCATGGTGCTTTTTTTATTTGTTGATGCCAGTTTGTTTTGAAGTTCATATAATTTTGTGAATTTAATATTTTATATTGATTGAAAACCAATATATGTGCTTCTTAATAAAAGTCTGGGACAAAGACATTCAGTGGAAATTATTTTGAATTCTAAAGCTGGAATATTATTCTTGATTCACAAAATTCCACTAGGAATTGTTAACACATCAGTACAATACATTCATCTGATGTCATCATCCTCCATACTAAAACTTTATCGGAATTCGAACTTGGATTTATTTAGAACTTTGTAGTGATAGGACTTATATTTCTAGATTCCAGGATTAATTTTTGGATCATATTTACAAACTATAAGTCTTGTTTCAAATTTTTACTTTTTCTGGGAAATTAAATATTTTGTTAAAATTTACAAAGTTTGTTGGCTTCACTGTTTAGTTACTTTTGAAAATGCCAACACGTAACACAATGAACATAAGGCAATAAAATAATGAATTTAAAATTAATTCTCTCTCTCTCTCTCTCTCTCTCTCTCTCTCTCTCTCTCTCTCTCTCTCTCTCTCTCTCTCTCTCTCAAATTGCAAACATATGATTATGCCTTTGTATAATTATGCAATACAAAAGCATCCCACAGTGTAAATTTGATAATTATTTACTAAGATATATCTCACATCTTCAATGTTGGGTATTGTTGCTGAGACAGCAATATATCGAAATGGTGATGAAGGATTGTTCAGTTTGGTCCTGGCTTTGGCAGCTTGGATTGTCTTCATTCTAGCTATTACTGCCTCCACTGTTGCTCCTCTGGTAATGTCACTCAACACATGGATCTAAAATGGATTTATCTGGATGATAATTTATAAAAACAAATAGTCTTTGACAATGCTAGCATTTATCAATGTCATAATATTGCATACAACTAGAAATATGCCCTGAGAACAAAGATGCCACCATCAACAAAGTGCATTTGATGACATTTTGGTTCAGATGTAAATGTCAAACTTCAAAGTTCGAAAGGGAACAGCAACAATTTTGTCCAATGTTTATAGAATTACTAGTAAATCAAATAATACTTAAAATCCTGTTGATACAAATGTCAATATCAAATCTGTGTTCAATCTATATTGTCCTTCAAAGGTTACTTTACTGATCCACAGATAAGCCTATGTAATGCTTGATAAGGCCTTTATTAAACAGAGTTTTGGCAATTATTTACTGAGAATACTTGTTCCTGATAATAAGCCCACACCTAATTTGAAACACATATAATGCTCGTCTTCTGGTCTTATTATTGCAGCAGCCAATTTTAGCATAAACTGTTTCTTTAATCATTCATATTTAATAATAACATGTTTGGTGAACATCCAATATCACAAAAATTCTGTCATCCCATGTGAAAACAGATATTAACTCATAAAGGTCATGTAGATGGGTTTGATTATCTACAGGTAGCTTAAACACTTTACATGTATTACATTAATCCTGTCCAAGTTTAAATGTAGGTAATGAAAAAATAATTACTACACAATGAGAGCAAAATTTATCAAGCATCATGCAAGGATTACAACAAAGTGGGTACTAAGGAATGGTATAAATGTCAGCAAAAATTACAGAAATTATCCAATTACTGAAAATAAATGAAAAATTTACTTTTCTTTAAAAGGAATAAAATGTAATAATGGTTGAGTACTGATATTAATTTTTAGCTTACTGTATGAAAGACCATACATAAATATAAATTATTTGTCTACAAGATTGAGCAAAATTCAGTAAGCATTAGATAGCGTCAACTTCCTTGTAACAAGAAAATTCCTAAGGATTGATAAAAATAATAATAATAATAATAATAATAATAATAATAATAATAATAATAATAATAATAATAATAATAATAAAAATGATAATAATAATAATGATGATGATGATGATGATGATATACACACTGAGAAGTTATAAACTGTTTAAAATTGTCAGGTTTATATGAAAAAATTTAATTTGCATTTTAACAATATGCTCCTTTGTGCTATTATTAATGTTTTGTACAACTCTTTGTGAGATAAGTAAACTTGGCTCTATATAGCATGAACTGTGCTTATGTGATATTAAACTCTATAACACTGTTATGTTTATTTAATTTGTAGTGTTTGTTGGCTTTTCTCCATATATTAATTTTAACTGGTTTTTCATAACTGATTTCTGATCAAAATCATGTTAATGGTCTACCTGACTAGTGACATATATCTTTTAAACAACAAAATACTTAGCTAATATTTCACCATGATTATAGATCAAATATTCAGATCATTATTATTGAAGGTAAACACATCTGAATCTGAGTTTAGGACATTAGTTTTTCACCTGAAAATTCCTAAACTTTGACAATTTTGAATATTTTATAAAAGAGAATGAAACACACCCTGGGTCTATTTTTGTGACTTTGCTTTTTACATCAATGCTCTTTACTTGCAATATTATTCATTCCTACTTTCACATCCAAAGTGGAATCACTCTTACTCCTGCATTCAGATTTTAGTGGATTTATTTACTTACATTATTCACTGGAATTACAAACTACTCACTTAATACTTCTTAATCTAAATCATTTTTTTGGAACTATTGTGATTTCATTCAAATACTTTTTTGATTATATTATTGTTTTACATCAAGACTGTTCACACACTGCCATATTCTAGACTTCTCGCACATTAGCACATCAAACACTACAGACACATGTGCACATTCAATATTGGAATTTATTTGGAATACTACTGGAATTTAAATGGAGCACTGTAGATTTAATTTTGTGACAGAACTTTTATGACTATTTGGGATTTTCTTCATAATATTGTAAGCCCTTTTTAAATTTTCACTTTGTATTCAATGGAAATAAATTACTTTTTTAATTGTACAAAACTTGTTGGTTTTTGCTCATTTTAGCTACTTAATTTATGACCATAATGTTGTAGCAACACACACACACACACACAAGCATGCATCCATGCATCCCTCCCTCTATACATATATCCACTATATTACATATATTTAATTTGTATTGTTTCTTATAATCATATGTTATGTAGAACTGTAGTTTGTAATTGGCTTCGTAGCACAGGAATAAATTTTTTCAAAACTTTAATATGTCATCACCTAAACAGAGAAATAATGATCCACAATGAAAAGCAAAAGTTATTCAACTTGACAACAATGGTGAGAGTTCACTTGATGATCAATTTTATGTTGGGAAGACTCAAATAAACAATACTGATTACATGTTGATCACATGACAAACAAATCAAACGATAGGATCATTATGACTTCTTCAGAAAGCAGAGCAAAACTACTTCCAAGAATAAATTCCCCCAAAAATTAAATTGTAGCCACATGGCCTACTGTATTATCTAATATGTGACTCAAAAAATAGTAGAAACACTTACTTCATCAATCAAAAATAAGCAGATAGACTGTATCACTGACTTGTTATCCCTCCATCTTCGAGTCATGCTATCCCATTTTTCCTGGAACAAAAGTCATTATGTCAAACTTACAATCTGAATGAAGACTGAAGAAATGAAAACAAAGTCTCAAATGAGTTCAAGATGTTACATTAACTATTTTCACAGAGGAACTGAAATAGTTGCCATAAAGGGACCAGTTGTAACATGATGCCACCTTAATACTTCTCAATTCTGCATAATTTTATGTCACTTTGTCAAACATTCCTTTCATGCCAGTATTATATTTCTTTTACATGCAAAATAACCAATGGAAAAACAGGAATAAAAGCTTATAAGCAACATTGTACAACAACTATTTCCCATGTAGCAACTGTTATAGTCGGCTAATGAAATTCAAATATGTAATCAATGATAATGATGTATCTTCCAAAGAATTAACATATCACCTGTATGCTGAAAGAATCTCCCAAAGAACCAATATATTACCTGTACAGTCAGAAACAATTAACATCTGATGAAAACAAAATGGTGTATCCATTCCTCTATTCCATAACTTTGAATTCCATCAATATGTTTAGGCAAAACAATAACCATAAAAAAACAGTTTCCTTGCTAATTGTCTGCATCTTTTTTTCCCTCATATCTGCTACCATTTTTCAACCTTTTATTGTCTGACACACGTTTCTTGTTTTATACATTATTTTTATATTGAAAACTATGTTTCATGTACCAGTCTATCATACTGATGCTAAAAAAACTTTATCCCACCTATGATCACGCAGAAAAATCCTGTACAAATCTTTCTATCATACTGATGCTGACACTTTAAATGACCTGTGATCACAAAGAAAACTCCTGTATAAAACTGCATTGCCCAAAAATTATGATTTTCTTAAATTTCAAAAATTTTGCATTTTTTCACAAATAATGTGTAATAATGTAATAATTCAGAACTATTTTGCATCTCACTGGAAATTAAATTAACTTCTGTTTTGCATAACTGGAAATAAATATAGAGGATCTTTGTTACTGCCATGGAAACATTTTAAAAACAAATTCCTAAAAGACATCCTATCAAGTTCTATTTTTTTAATAACTAGCTAAATTGTTCTAGTGATGAAGTTTACAATATATCTTTTATCTAGTTGCTAAGAAGCTACACTGTTGCCTGGGAAACCACCCAGACAAAATTTTGATACTATATGTCCTTATTAACACTGTTAACTTGTTTGATCAAAACTGGCTCAGCAGTTCTGGATAAGAAGTTGAAAACAGACTTTTCACCTAGTTGGTGAGAAAGCCTATAACTGCTAGGGATATCATTCCAGACAAAATTTTCTAAGAGCATTTTCTAAGAAACATTCCTACCATGTTTGATCAAACTGGTACAGCCCTTCTAGAGAAGGTGAAAACAGGTTGTTTCTTTTAAATGGCTGCTATGAAAGTCACACTGATGATTGGGAAGCCATCCGAGACATACTTTTGTAAGAGAATGTCCGAAAAAATATTCCCTCCTAGTTTTATTGAAATTAGCTCATCCATTCTAGAAGTCAAAAATAGAATTGCCAGCTGGTTATGTAGGAAGCTAGACTATTACTAGAGAAGCAACCTTGACAAAGTTTGGACAACTCATGCTCTAATAAACATTAGTACCAAGTTTGGTAGACAGTCAGTCATTCTGGAGAAGATACCAAAGAAAGGATATCCATATGACAGCCACAGAAGCTACACAGACAATCCAAAAACAGTTTTGGTAACACAAATTTCAAAATAATTCCTATCAAACTGAAGTCAAATCAGCCCTGTAGTTGTTTAGAAGTTGAAAAAGCAAATGCTGGCTGATTGATATAGGGGCCTTGTCATGAACTCATATGTTCTAACATGTTAGCTAAAACTATTAAACATGATTAAAATCTAAACATTCCTTCCTTAACACTAAAAGAGGAACAATACAAACAACATAAAATTGGGAAAACAAAAATAAGCTATATTTCATAAGGATAGCAATAAAATGTCATGAACTCATATGTTCTAACATGTTAGCTAAAACTACTAAACATTGATTAAAATCTAAACATTCCTTCCTTAACACTAAAAGAGGAACAATAAAAAAACATATAATTGGGAAAACAAAAATAAGCTACATTCCATAAGGATAGCAATAAAATGTCTAATTATCTTAATATTTTCTGTCACTACTCAAATTATGCCAATATCATTTGATGCTCTGCACCAACAAGATTGTTAACATCACTAAAGGCCATTCTTATGATACAATAACAACTGTGCCAGTGCAAGGGCTTTTAAGCAAAATGAACAAGAAATTATTTCCCTTGCAGCTCATCATGAT
This sequence comes from Potamilus streckersoni, assembly GCA_016746295.1. Classification (NCBI taxonomy): domain Eukaryota; kingdom Metazoa; phylum Mollusca; class Bivalvia; order Unionida; family Unionidae; genus Potamilus; species Potamilus streckersoni. The sequence goes on from JAEAOA010001410.1 coordinate 771,010, forward strand.
TCTATTTCACCAATTCAAATATAAGAACCAAAGCAATTCTTAATGTTTACTATGGCAAGATAATAAAAATATTAATAAATTTATGATACTGGGGTGGTCAATATAATGTTGACTTCCTGCAATTCATAGAAGTCTTCAAGTTCTGTATCGCCAGTCAGTTCTTTGCATTTCAAACCCAGTGGTTCAAACTTTTGCTTCCAGTCCTGATACCTCTCACTGCAAAGGGCCTTGATAGGGGCCACTGAAACAAACAGGAAAAAACACAATAAGCTAAAAGACTATTTTTAAAACTGAAACAAAACAAAATTAATTGCACTGTGAGTTTTTCTTTCTATAATTATTTGTTCAAACCTTTTGTGCATTAAGTATAATTTGCATTAGGAATTTAAAGATAAATTTGTAGAGATCTTTGATAGGGTTCTAATCCTTTCACTAGCATCATTGATTCTTTCCTATATAGTACAACAGACATAGAGAAAATGGCAAGATTTCTTCATAAAGTGGACAATTTGAAACCCAAGAACAATGAATCTAATAGTGAGGTGGAAGTCACTAATAATGAATCCAATGATGTAGTCACTGAAAAAATAGAACCAAGATCAGTGTATGAAAAGTGTGCTATTTTATCCAAAAGGGTTTTGATTGCCAAGAAAACTGTATGCCAGTCAAAACCAAATGCCATTCATGAAAACATTTTAAACCACATTTTCAACAGGAGAGAAATACAAAAAAGGATGAAAACAAATTGTACATAATTGGGCTCTTTCTGATGTCACTGATGAAAAAATGATGTACAAAAGGAAAAAAAAACTAAGATGAAGGTACAAGATTGCCTGGAAATGTTTTGCTGAGTAACATTTTTTGTTGTTTTTTAGTTCAATATAAGAAGAGATGCTTTTAAAAAAAGTCTAATGAAACATGACAAATGGAATAAGTTCCCGGGTCCAATAGAAATATGGGCAAGAAACCAACAAACACACCCCATTTTCCTGGGTGTGAAATGTGTGATGATGTACATATTAAATTATGTAGATTTGGTATGCAACTGCCTGCTTCACCAAGGGGAAGATAAAAATTTTGAGTTAAATGCAAAAACTTAAACATTTATGTATAAACAATGCAAATCTTCATACAAGTTAGTTCCTGTGGGTTCTCCTGCCTAAAGATCCACTCCAGATAGATGCCTAAGACTTATGAAGTTAAAATGGTCGAGATGTGGTGAGGCTAACATACATATAAAAAAGACTTTTTATTACACTTTTGGATCCAACATTTCCTCTGTTAGAACTGACAAGTTTCAATTTACTAGCCGATTTCCTAATTACTGTAGAGTCTGATGGTGTTATTATAAGATTCCTTTGTTTAAATGTCTAATTGGTCATTATGTTTGATTTGTGTAGTCTATACCAGAAAATTAGTTGAATTATAATGTTTCTATCACTGGATGCACCAAAGCCAGGTAAACAAAGGCAGTCATTTAAATAGCAATGGCAGCAGGTATTAAAGGCAGATAAGTATGCCTCATTCAAAATTTCTAAACAAACACTATTGGTAACAAAAGTGTTATGATCCTACCTCATTCATAATTGGTATTTTAAAATCATATGTTCAGGTCCAATGGAATTAAATCATGACAATATAAGCTGTTTGGTACTTTTTTGGACTAAATAAGTTAGAAATATCCTTCAGCTATCATTCTATACCTGAATAATTGAGTAAGCTTGAAGTCAATCTTTCACATGTTCCAAGTCATCTTCATTGAAATCAATGTACTAATGTGCTGTAATCCTAATACACCTTGCAAGCCTTGACAAAAATATTGACCTGGAAATAAATGTAATCTCTGCAACTGAGTATGTGTTTAATTGTGTATGGCATGATGTTTCCATGAGCTGTGTTGCAAACTGGTGCTGATGCTGGGTGTAGTGAACAAACAGATGACATTACAAGTAAAAAAATAATGATGATCATAATGTTCACCTTGCTACAGAACATAATGTGCTATGCCGATTTGAGTCTGATAGAGATGATGCTGATTATGTTAATTCCCATACAGATATTGTCAAATCTATGATACCAACAACTGAAGATACTATTTGTAAAATTAGTGATTACCAGGAAGCAACCAATTTTTCTACCACTGATGGTGAACATTTAGTATTTTCTTACCTGGAGTCAGCAAGGTTCTAAACAGTATATCATACATTATCCTGTATCTAGTAGCTTAGAGTGATATACCTCATATATTTTATGAGCATCTGCATATCACTAAAAACCATATTAACAATAAAAAAATCTCATTAAAAAACATACTGACAATTTCCTTCTATTGTGTGTGTGTGTGTGTGTGTGTGTGTGTGTGTGTGTGTGTGTGTGTGTGTGTGTGTGTGTGTGTGTGTGTGTGTGTTCAATGCCATGTACATCAATATGGATACAAACATAAGCATTTGGAGAACTAAAATAACATTTCTTGGTTATAACAATGTAAAATTCCCTGTCACCTATGAAATGATATAAACAATCATTACACTATAAGTTTTTATATGCCAGGAATAGCTCTCCTCAACAAAAGTTGTAAAATAAATGCCTCCAGAAAGCACATTTAATCTGCAAAATTAATTTGTAATTCCTGCTTTCTAATAATTTTTGGAACTGTTGGCATGAATTTTGAATAAATAATGAAGATAAGTTTATATCAAAATCGCTGTTTTAATGCTTTAAAAAATAACAACAGTGTAATCTTTAATTGAGTAGTAAGAAACCACATTTTGGTAAGGGCTTTTTGATAAAGAAAAGTGGGGGGGGATTGTTCTGTAAGTGTATGGTTGTTGGTTAAATTGTATTTTCTTCTGCAAGTCTGTGGTATTCCTCAAACAAAATCAGTTGAATTTTAGGCATATTAAAAAGAAGCTATCTTCCATCTACACTCTTATCTTTAAAGAAAAAAGCTCCAGAGCAATTTCTCTTAGAGCAAAGATACTGAAGTTACTAACTATAAACAATTTTGATGCATTTCATGGTTGCTTGGTTTTGAACAGTCAGCAGTCTGGTGATGGCCATCTCAAATACAACTGTCTTCCCTGCTCCTGTGGGTGCACATAGCACTACTGATTTATCACTGAATAATACCTTGAAAAACAGAAAGATGTTCATTTCATATGAAATCTAAGAGAAGAGTGATTCACACTTTATTGCTTTCACATCATAGCAGGTAAAGCAATAAAATCATTTCACTGTTATTTCACAGGAAATAATTGCAAATCAAAGATTATATTTATCAATATTAATACATAGAAACTTCAGTACTATCAAGCCCAAAGCACACTTTTTTAAGCACAAATATTGATTTGATCATTTGTTCATGTACTAATTTTAGTATTTTACATTATCTCCTGACAAAATACATCAATGTTTGCTCAGTTAATGGATATTCTGTTTTGTATGTTACTTGAATATATTCATAAAACTGGGAAAATATTTCTCACCCTGGAAAATAATAATATGTTTGCCCCTGTTTCTTCAAAATATGAAACATTTTTCAGATACTTATAGCCTTATTAATTGATATATTAAAGTCTGGTATTAAATGAAGAATATTTGAATCAATTTTTTTTAAAAAAATGAAATTTCATGGACAAACACAGAATTAACTTAATACCAAAACTGTACAGAGAAATCAGAAGTTTGGTAGGGAGGATCTCTAAAATTAATATACAGTAATAACATAACCTCTGTACAGAATGCTAAACAATCTGGAAAAGTGAAAGGGAAAATCCATCCTTCTGATTTATCACTCAATTAATGATCAGTTAATTTTAAGCTGTTGTTACAAATTTTGATTTATCAAGAAAGGATGCTCTAAGTTGTGAGTAAAAATTGATGCATACATGACTAAGAGGTAGGGTTGGCAATTTGAAATTATCAACCACTCTCCCTCTTGTAACTGTAAGAATTATAATTATAGAGCAACTAAAAAACAATATCAACACTTTCTAATATCAAGATGCATATACCATGTTTATGCTAAAAACTGTCAGCACATGAATTTTAGTTCACAGCACAATTCTTGTTCAATGTGTTTGTCTGATGGTTCCTAAACTAAGTGACCAGTCAAACACATGACCTTCATGTGTTCAACCTTAGAAATGTTAAGGCTGCAATGTTTTATATGTGTAAACAGCTTATAGATACATGTAGTTAGTTTATTGCCTGAAAATGTTTACAAAATTGATAAACATATATGGGAAGATGGATATGGCTGTTAGTTACACAAGAACTATCCATTGCAATTAAATGATATACATGTATTTTCAAATCGATGCTTAAGATGACTGTTTAGCAGGATTATCTTCAATTCTTTTCTTAAAGTATGTATGATTTTCACATCAAATATGTCATCTCAATTTAAGGCAAAATCTGATGAGAATTAATTATAACACACATTGCATAACAGATTCATTTACCAGTAATATTGACAAAATTTAATTTAAACTACAGTGTTTGCTATGGAAATATGCTTTTTAACAGAACCTATCCTTTGCAACTTATTATTTTAAAGAAACATCATTTATAGTCATTATAGATTATGCAAATGCATCCCATGAGCATGTACAAACAGTAAGTCTGATTGCACTCTCTATTTACATGTAGCATTAGGAAACAATATCATGAGAATCCTAGGTATGTTTTATCTAAATTGTCAGATAAATTAAAAAAGACATATCTTGCATACTGAATCCTATCATACTAAGTGGTAAAAGACATACAACAAATACAAACAATTGCAAGCTGCATGAAGAATGGCATGCAATATACAGCAGTCAGCTGTTCAGTAAGCCTAGTAGCTAAAAAATGGGGAAAGATTGAATTTTTAATCACTTCAATTAAATAGCATCATTTTGGTAAACTGTGTTTAAATCAGGATAAATATGGACATCAAAACAAACATAAGAGTCCCTCGATTGGACTGATGCTACTGTGGGTAAAGAAAAATCAGGATTTCAAACAAGACCACTCTTTCTTTTAACTATCATGTGCTGAAAACACCTCTGACATTTTTTATCAATAACAATATTTTGAAATTAGCTGCAGTAGTGGATATACTGGATATCAGATTGGATCCATGTACGCCAAAGTAGACATCATTAGATGTCTTTTGGTGAAAACTCCATGTAAATATGACCTTCTATTCACAAGGGGCAGCAACAGACAAATTTTCAAGACAGCCATTGTGGCAGCCATGCTGGATGTATGATTAGCACCATTTTAATTTGGGATCAACTAAGTATCATAAGTCTACAGCTGAAACCCCCATGCTGATATAGCCATCCATATGGGAAGAATAGAGATAGAAATAGTTTCAAGAGTCAACATGGTGGGTATATGGAAAGTTAATTTGCATCATTTTCATTTAAAATCAACTTGATACAAAATAACTCTTCCGATGAAAATGACATGACAAAGCTGAATTTCCATACAGAAGGATTAGCAATAACAAGATTTTCAAAATGGCTACAATATTGGCCATATTGGCCATCACATCAACATCATTTTAATTTAAGATCAAGACATTTTGAAAAGATTTTGGGTGAAAAGCCTATGTTGACAATACTTTCCATTTTGGAGAAGAAACAATAGCAAGATTTTCATAATGGCTGCAATGGTGGACATATTGGATATCAGATGTGCACAATTCTCACTTAGAACCAACTAGGCATTATATGAATTCTTCTTAAAAGCACAACACATATATGATGAACTATCTGTGACTCAAGCAGCAATATAAAAAAATCCAGATGGCCAATGCAGTGCCATATTTGAGGTCAAAATAGCACCATATTCATTTATAACCAATCTGACATCATACAATTCTTTCAGTGAAACCCCATGTAGATATCATTCAATTAGGAGATGTGACAACAAGATTTTCACTGTACTAGCCATGTTGGATGTCTGAGCAGTGCCAATTTTTTTATTTCGTTTAGCACCAATAAAGAAGTCTTAATAATAAACTCATTTGATATGGCCATCCATTCTGAAGGAGTAGTGATAACAAGATTTCCAAGATGGCTGCTGTGGTGGCCATTATGGACATCAGATTGGCACCATTTCCCTTCAGGACCAACTAGACATCATAAGAAATCTTTCTGTGAAAAACCAATGTTGTGATAACTATCCATTTAGAAGGATTATCTATTACAAGATTTTCAAGATGGCTGCTATGACAACAAGCTTACACACTAGTTCAGTGCCATTTCTATTCAGACCCACCTAAACATTATGAGAAGTCTTCTGGTGAAACCCTAAGGTCAATATGACTTTCCATTCCATAGTAGCATAACTGCTATGGTGGCATTATTGGCATTAGATAGAACCAATGAGACATCATAAAAAGTCTTTTAGTGACAAATATATGTAGATATGACCATCCACTCAAGAAGAGTAGTAATAAGATTTCCAATGGTGCTGCTATGGTAGCCATATTAGATGTCTAAGTGGTACTATCTTCATTTCAGACCAACATGAGTTTCATGGTAATCCTCCAAGTAGTTTATGTGCAGTAGCAATAATAAACTTCAGCTAACAGACAGATGGACAATGGATGACAGTCCATCCAGTACACTCTTCTGGTTTATGATCAGTAAAGCTAAAAGTCATTTGGTAGTAAATATTACTGCTGATCATCAGTGCCGTCTTAAGGCATGGGTGCACTGTGCAGTTGCCCATGGCCTCACAATTCTAGGGGTAACATGCTGCACATATTGTTAATGAAGGATTAGCCAGCAGGGGGCCCCAGTTCATTGCTTTGTCCAGAGCCTACAATGTTGTTAAGACAGCACTGCTGATCATACTACCATTAAGAGATATCATTGAGACTTAATTGACATTAACTATCATCAAAAGAAAATTATGGTTGAGGCCCTTTATCTGTGAATCTGAGGTCATGCTATATAGAGAGATGATTTTGAGAACTCTCATTAGTGAATTTCTTTGGCTAGCTTCTACTGGAGGAGGTGATGACTGTTCACATGTCTGTTATACAACATATCTAGATGATATACTATTAAAAATAACCTTAAGTTTTTTTATAATTACCCCTTTTCCTTTTCAAAAACCTAATTTTTTGTCATTATTTAATTTTCCACTTAATTTATTTCTACCTTCAATATCTCTAGAGGACCAAATTGTATTTGCTTGGCAAAGTAAACTTTGAACTGGCACTATATGTTTAGAGGTCATGCTAGGGACACTAAAGTCAGACATTTACTTGTTGTTTTGAGATATAGGCCTAAATTCTATATCATAGGGTCACACAACATTGGCTTGATACAGGTACTCTGAGATGAAATAATTAACTCCCTTTCCCTTTCTCTTCCACTGATGTCACAATGTCATATCTGTGGTAGTTGGTGATACATTGATACAACTCTTTCCTCACAACTAAAGAAGCAAGGAGACTTAAAAAAAAATTAGAAATGTCACAAGGGAACATGCATGGCTCACCTGAGCCAAAAACTGCCCTAAGATTAAACAAACTGCCTTATCTCTGTCAGGGTGAGGAATAATAACAAAACAGTCTTCAACTTCTGAATTTTTACCACCTTAATCAGACATATATTTCCATTTACAAAATATACTGTATTATTAAGCATTATATAATCACCTTTTGACCTTTGACATCTAAGAAATTAGACATAGTGAGCAAAATATTCCATGACAAAAGGTAAACAACAAATGGCTGACAGCTATGATTCTTACATCATCAAAAACTTTCGTTTGTACACAGTTGAAATATGGAAAGTTGAATACACTTCTGCACTTCTCAGCTGAATCAAGATAAGGAAAATTCTAAATCTAAATATATATGTGTGTATAAAGCTGTTTCATGATTTAATATGTTAAAACTCTCAATAAATGGTTACAAATGTTGATGCCATTGTGATGGCATAATAATTCATGTGACAGTGCCAGAGAAAAGTATTTTCCACAACATTTACAACATAGATATTTTTGTCTTGAAGTGACACTGAAATTGCACATTTTATAACATAAATTGTTCCAAACTGAGCAAATATTTCTAAGATTTATAAGCTTTTATATATTTTTAAGGAAAGGTCATTCATGACAGTGATTAGCCTCTCTTGATTTGGATGATATCACTGATGATGAATCAATAAAACTAATTTGAACAAAATTTTAAGATTTAGTAAAAGAAAGCCAATTACTTGCATTATGATACAAGCATTCTATGCAAATATTAGCATCTGAAAAAAAATTCTGAAATTCAATGGGCATAAAATGATTAATATTAGCAGAATTTAAAATTTTAAATCAGTCTTTGCAAAATTAAGTATAAATTCCCTAAAGAAGCAATATGGTCAATATCCTACTCTGAGCAAAACTCAGTTCAAGTAAAACACTTCAGAAATGATAGCGAAATATGAAAACAAGATGTTCATAACCTTAAGCATTTTTAACTTCAAACTTTAATGTCACTTGAAATAAGTCAGTATTTATATGATTAGTGAATATTCATGTGCTGTTTAAAAATTAAGTTTTACTTGTTACAAAACAATATCTTTTGCACTGCTGGAAATATACAACCAATATTAAAGTCATCAACAACAAATACTAGCCCACTTAATCTTAAACATACATATTAAACAGAGCTCCAGACAGCATACATATCAAGGTATTTTATACACAGTTTTGGTTCAAAGATGCTGGTTCTATTAAAACTGCATGTACTGAGTATTCATATCTTTTTTATGACATGTAAAGATCAATTGTATTCTTTTGTACTAGCTATCATCTCTGCATGGGTGAACATTTTCTATGGAATCAATTATCGTATACACTGGATCACTAAGATGCTTCTGCAAAGATTTTAACCTGACATTTTTGAAACATTTCAAAGATGAATCTACAAACTTATATTAAAAATGATATATCTGATTTCTTACAGACATGTAATGAAAACAAACTATGTTAGTTTTGATGTTTTTTAAATTATCAGTGATATTTTCATTTTTCTACCACATTCAAAATAGTGTCCAAGGTCAACTGAAATGGGAATTTTTTTTACATGTGAAAAGATACACTTGGGAAACATTAATTTATACAAATTTACAAAAAATCTTTAGCAACTAAATAATTCAATAGCATAATTCAATCTCTGGAGCTATTGCTATATTATATATATTATTTTAGGCAAACTATATTAAGCCTTTAAAAAGTTTGATTGGATATCTTTTTACACTCAAATTGGCAAAATGGACAGGTTTTGACATTGAAAATGAGGCAGAATTTCAACTTTAAAACAGGAACAGAAAAATCACTGAATAGGATAAATAAACATATGAACAATATTTTTCTGTGGCAATTCTAGCATCTTTTGGCAGCAGTTTAACTCTTGGAATGCATAAAACATGACTATAATGATGAAATGAGACAAATGCCATGTAAATGGAACCTTTAAACACAGAAGTGAGAGTAAACATATCTTTATTTATTTATTTATTTATTTATTTATTTATTTATTTATTTATTTATTCATTTATTTATTTATTTTGTCAGCTTTAGACAAGTAATGAAAAAAATTTTTACATGTTTTCACTGTCCATTTTCATGACTCTTGATATGTATGATTACAATACCTACAGACAATGAAAGCTTACATATTTGATGAAACAGCAGAATGTGCTTTCAGGTGACTTATCACAGCAGATGTCATACCACTAAAGAATGGTTATGATTTGAAAAGTTTGCACTGTATCTGTTTTCTGTCTTAGAAGCAAAATTCTAAGTGGTTTCCCATACAGCCCTGCATGGTTTATCAATGACCACTGCTGGGTCACCAGATTTGTGGACTACAGTGAGTGTATGTCTACAGAGAAAAGCTGCTAAGGGTCACTATATATTGTGATGGCTATCTCAAAGTTTCAGTAACTGTTTGTATTAAATTTGATATGTTTTTTTATAAATAATATAATGAATGTTCAAATACTAAATTTCCAATTTGAATATTCAGCAAGAAGTATTCTTATTCACATATTCATTTCAGCACAATAAAAAAGTGGTCCCCAGTTCTTAAGTATAAATCAGTCTATAAAAAGATAATTGCAGGTTACTCATTTGAAAATGATAATTATTTTACTCATTTGACAGAAATAATTAAAAAATATTATTATATTCTTCTTCTAGAATTACTTTTTTTTTCAAAATCAGTCATCATCACCAGCAGTACTATCTCCACTGTCATCATTATTACACAAAAATACAGGGGAATTCAATTTTAAAGAAAGGCAACAAATGGGTGGCAACAAGATATTTTATTATTCTGAATAATCTTCTGTATTTACTGATCAATAATGATTTTGATGATCTACAACTTTTATTGCTGGCACATACAGAAATAGATGTTAGATGTAAAAGAATGAAAAGGATACGTATTTCTTTAACTGACCGAAGTTTCATACTGCGACTGTTGCTAGGCACTGAAAAGAGAAAAGAAACATGTGAATCAACAATTAGGGAATATTTCAAGCTTTGATCTGCTGTATGGTGCCAAATAAATAAATAAATAAAAAGAATGTTGTTCCTATAAAATTTAAACCAAGTAAACAATAAGGTGTTTTACTAGAGTTGTGCTTGTAATACACATGCTCATACAGCAGAATCCACCTCTCCCTATTTTTATTCCACAACTTAGAAAATTTAAAATATGCTATAACTGCATGAAAATGATATCATCTATACATGCAAATTAGCATACATACCAAAGTCCATTTGTCTAAGTGTATTTTGCTCAAAAGTTCTGACAAGATTTCTTTTAGTTAAAATATTAAATGTGTGTAAAAAGTAAAACAAGTGTTGCAGCATTGGCATGAAAATCTTATTAGGTCATCTACATATCAATACATATTAATTAAAAAACCAAGATGCCAACTAAATTCAATTTCTCAATCCTGTACTTTTAACCTAATTAAGCAAACAAGATTTTTGTCCCCCAAAAGGACACCAAAAGTTTAAATTGTGTAATAAAAAGGAACTGGAATACAACTGTAATGGCCTGAAATCATATACATGTACATATAATCTTATAACAATGTTACTGTGAGAGTTAAAAGTCTGAGGTCATGTGTTGTGCCAACATATTTATCATCAGTACAATAAACATTGTAAACAGTCTATCTGTCATCACATAATGCATCATTAGCAAACCAAGCAGTTTAGACCCAGGCTGTCTGTCATCAGATAACATACCAACAGATGTATCTTTGGAAGAACAGTTTATATCTAGCCTATCTGCCATCACTTAATATATCAACACATTGGTCATTTGATGAATGGTGTGGACCCATTATATCAGCCATTATATAATGTGCAAATTGATCTATCTTTATTTTCAATCATAATATCAACCCTTAGCTCATAAAATGATTAATAAAGGTATCAATTGTGGGATTTGGAAAGAAATCATTTGAAATCTGCATGTCCAAAAGTGCACACAAACTTATTTTTTAATAAAAATAATACAATAAAAAACAAGTGTTTTTTTAACCTTTCTTCCTAACTACACACTTTTCAAAGACAAAGTTTTATAAATCTTGGTGCAATATTGGAAACTAGATATTTGCAGCAGTACAAAGTACTTTAAACTCAAATATTTTTATATTTTCATTCCACTATTCCCATCAAGAAATCCATAAAGACCATGGTGCAGAATGAGTTTCTATTTTATGACAGTGTAATAAATTACATGATACTAGTATCTACAACTACTCTAGTGGCCAAATGGTTAGAACATCTATTTCGGAGGTCGTGGGTTTGATCCCAGGTTGCCGGTTGAGTCATACCAAAGACTTACAAAAATGGTGCTAACAGTTGCCTCGATTGGCGCTCAGCATTAAGAGGTTAGTGTTAGGACTGGTCGGCCTGGTGACAGGATAATGTGACTATGTGGGATATCATGCTACATGTCTGCGGCATGATGCGCCAGTGCTAGACATCACTACAAACTGCTACACTGCAGACATCGTAGCGATATGACTAAATAATTGTTAAAGCTACATTAAAAATCATAATCACACACACACACACACACATGTCTCAGTATGCATATTTGGCCTTAAATACTTTAAAATATTAAATTAAATATCACTTGCAGCATTGTGAAGTATCCATCAATGTTGTGTACCCTCTGGTATTTACTAGTAGGTATATTGCTTTCATTTTCATTTAAGTCCATACAACTTGTATTTGTATTATAATTCATGTTTTGCTGTACACTGTGCTTGATGCTTCGACTTATATTTGTCTTTTTCGCAAGATAGGTCTAAATTCCAAACATTAGTTCCTTAGTTATCTGCCTGCATAAAATCAATTGCTTGTAATGCAGCACTTGTTTTATATTTCTAACCCTTCACTGAGCCACAAATCTGGTACTTGCTCAATGCCAAGTAGTCCCATATTCAGTAAACAGTTTATCTGAAATTCCTGTGATCATGCCACACCAGTGGACATATTCAGTTACGGTATATACTTTAATAGATTTCACAGTCTGCTTGCTTAAAGTGTCCAATATTGAGCTTTAACTGCACAAATGTTTCAATTTATTTGTTAAAATTCTTGTAAATAGTTGTAAAAAGAAACCAAGGTCGGATTCCCTAGGTCAGCTTTCTTTTTATATAAAAAAATCAGCATACTGAAAAGAATCCAAAGTCAGCTTCTGGCTTTGACTTAGTTTGTAAATAAAATAACCTTAGTATTTGACAGACCAAGTTAAAACAATGGATTTATTTCTTTCTACCAGGTATGTTTATTCACCATTCCAAACTTCTTATGTTTACCATCTTGCTATCTTAATTGAATCAAACAGGCACTGATATTTGCAAGGTAAAACAAAAGAGTGGCTGAGTGATCTGAAGCACTCTCTGTTATGGATCACTGCCATCTTACCTCTGTCTGTGTGGGTTGGAGTCTTGGATTTGGCCAATATGGATATGTGAGAAAGCTTGCCAGTAGCTTCTTGTGGATGGTTCTTTCCAGGGTTTTCCTGGGTTCTTCTTCCACCATTAATACTGGCCACCATGTATAGCCTATCATGTGCTGAAAAATGACATTAAACCCTACAACAACAAAATACACAGCATTGTCTTTAAGAATACTTTTGTAATCATGTTAGCAAAAAAATCACGATTTGCACTCAGTGAATGTATTTAATAATGATTTTATATGTGAACATCATTATATGTAAATATGTAAATTATGTAATTTGCTGGTGCCTTGAAGCAAGTTCTCTCTTTCATTTTTGATTTTAATTGAATCATTTTTCAGTATGATAACTAGTTGAAACCCTTCAGGATAACAAAACAAATATGATTTGTTTATAAATCTTCACATCAATTAACAATATGTCAATATTTTAAATCAAGGGATACATACCACAGATGTGTAATGCTATAACAATGCACTATGCTATTTTTGCCTAATGTTTCTTTGCAAACAAATTGCTTACCAAAGACACAAAGTAAAAATAAATAAGAACAGTACAAGGTTAGTGACTTTCAGTGTATTATCAAATAATCGTCTTTTTACCTAATTTACTGTAACATGCAGGGGTGATGGACAGCAAACTCGACACAATTTATTTTGTGTCCATGTTTTGTGATCTAAGCAACAGAAAATTTTACCATAAAAATGGGATGGAAAAAAAATCATTTATTTAATCTTGTCCCAAAATATATGGTAAAAACATGGCAATATGCTTGTACTGAGAAAAGATCAGTTAAAAAGTAGAAAATTCATTTGAAAATTCTTTTTACAAAATTCATTTGAAAATTCTTTTTACAAAAAATAAATTTCCCTTTCTACCTGATGAGCATACAATAATAAATTCTTCAAAGCAAGTTTGCCATTCATGGCCTGTGATATATTCAACAGCTATTCTGACTTCCTCAACCCCAAAAGCCACACTATACCTGGCAAATGAACACCTTGTATGCCTTGTCAGCTTATATCACCGACTATATCAGTCTACATGGCACTGACAAGCTCTATTCATGGATGCACAATTGTGAGACTCGTGCTGCTTAATTTCTCAACAAATGCACCAAATAATTAAACACTTGTACGAGCACTACACATATCTTTAACTATGTTTAATGATTTTAATTTGATGCATGAAAATTTATCCTTCTAAAGTCACAAAGCTTAAATTGAATATCAATACTTCAAGTCTTATTCTTGTCTTTATATCTGACAAAGCATCAGACTCAATTTTCAAACAGGGCTAGTGATTTGTTTTTTTTTTTTGTTGTTTTTTTTTTTTGTAGAGGGTGCTCTCCCTGTTTGATCTTCTCAGACCATTTAGGGAGACCCTCTTGATTTATGCAATGTTGTGCTATAATATTTCTTTATTTTTTAAGCAATAGTTGGAAAATACAACATTTTTGTTTTTATTTGAAGGTTAAACATTTTTTTTTAAATGAATTCATTTTCATTTTGTAGTAACTCGTCTTCGCTTGGAATCCATTGTTCGATTATTTCTTAATGTAGTAACTCTGCTTGTTCATCTTTGCTAGGAATCCATGGGTCAGGATCTATTGTCTCGTCACTGAATAGAAGCATACTCTTTGGTTCTTCTTTTTTTCCCTGTATATTCCTTCTCTTGGCTTTTCTTCTTTCTCTCTTTTTTTCTTGTTCTCCATACTAATCTCCTTTATCTGTAGTGATTGTCCTTTTGGCATTATTTCTTGTTTAGATTGGTTCCATTGTTGTTTTGGTGGCTCATTCAAAGTAACATAGAAAAGAGTGAAGCCAACAAGCTTTGTAAATTTTAACAAAAATAATTTATTTCACTACAAAACACAGTAAAAATATGAAAGTTAAATTAAATCTTTCAAATAGTTTAGAAGAAGCAGTAACCTGGCTCCTCAAACTATCCCATTGTTGAACATTTTTGAAAAAACTTCCCCCAAAACAGACTTCACTTACACCAACTACATATTATGTTGTCTTGAAAGTTTAAATAAAATCTTCAGGCAGTATCGGAGAAAAGATGACAGGTTTTGTCATAAATGGACTGATGGACACAGGGTCAATCATAATATTTCAACTCTTTGCTATAATAGGGGGATAAAAGTACTTACCTATCAATGGTGCAGGAGTATACATATCCTTTTTCATCCCAGACCTCACTCTGATGGCTGGTGTGTTTTCTTCCCTATCTTCAAACAAGTCAGCATCTCCAGTAAAGAATTCATGCACTGATTCAGCCACAGACTGATCTTCCCCAGTCCAATTTTCTGAATGTTGTTCATTATTATACACATCAGAATCGACACCTCTTGATCTAGGATGCAAGTTTGCATTGTATCTTACAAATTTTGGTCTGGATTCAGGAGAATGGGAAAGTGGTTTTCTGAAAACCAATTGTACATAAGGTACACTTAAATTATATCCATAACAATGAGAATAATATACATGTCTAGTATAAATGTCAAAGTGTCAATTATTAAATTTTTTTAAAGATTTACTCCTTGAACTACAATTGTGCCTTCAAAGCTATTCAAAGAAAGAGGTACATCAAACAGTAGTGGGAGAATGATTATGATATACTATGCCCATAATTCCAATCCTGATTAGTGAACACTAAAAACTAAAGAAGCCTCAATGCAAGACTTTTCATCAGACTTCAAAAACCTGGGATAAAATACCCTCAGTTGTCAAAAGCAAGAAAAAAACAATACATGTCTAGTTAAAGAAAGAAATATAGATCCATTGCTATAACAAAAATAATTTTTTTCCCTAGAAAACACATTACAAATATGAAAATGGACTAATGGTTTGTGAATATAATCCAAAATTATTCCTAGAATGAATAATATAAGTCCTATCATTAAAATGTTCTAAATGAATCAAAATTAGAATCCCATGAAGTTCCAACATGGACGGCATTGACGTCCTCTATAATCTGCCTTGTGTTGATGTGTCAACAGTTCCTTGTTGAGTTTAATGAATCAAGAATAATATTCTGGCTTTAGAATTCCAAATAATTTTTACTGAATGTCTTTGTCCAAGAATCTTTGTAAACACAAGTATTAGCCAGGGTGAATAAATTATTTTAAATATGAAAATCAACTCAAATGGCTACTACAACACAAAATACCTCCTGAGCTCTGAAGGTATTATTTTACAACTGACAAAATCTCTACAAATTACCTGTTTTAACCTGCAATATTAGATCACATGATGGCTCATGTGGTCACTTAATTCAAAAGTCACAAAAAGCCCAAAAGACAATTGATACATACACCATGGACAAATTCAGTCATACCTAACAAATCTTACTATAAGATTTAAAAATATAAAAAATAATAAAAATTTGTTTAAAACAGAGCTAACAAGTGGGCCTAACATGGCCATGATAACGACCAATCATCTTCAATCAGTGTTTATGAATTCAGAACCAAGGTCAGAAATTAGGTCAGCTAAAAATACAATTTAGCAATTGAATTGCATGTTTATTAGGTCAAAAGAGAAAATTGAATTTTCCAAAAAAAAGAGTCTAATCCAGTGAATAAAGTTATCATTATAAAAACTTATAATGAAATAAAAATAAAATAAATAATAATTTAAAACTAACACAGTTAAATTACATATAAGTAACAATATATACCAAGCTGCATTTAAATCCATTTATTTAAAGCAAAGCATATCCAAATGCACAGACAGACTGTACACTACCATAATCCACAACTAAGTAAAATAAAAATCAATTTCAGAAATAGTTGAGGTAGATTTTAAAAAGTTACAGAATTTGTTCTGTACTGGATATTCTTGGCAAATGTTTACATGTGTAAATGGCCTATTTTTGTTATTTTTCACTTCATGTATATGCTTACAAAATAAAGTATGCATCTGGCTGTGATTGTCATAGAAATTCACTGTTTCAATTCATTGATGTATTTCCATATCATTTATAAGACTATTCAGTCTGATATTTTGTTTCATGTTTGTTTTTAAGACATCAATGATATTCAAACATGGTACCTCTAGGAAAAGCAGGTTTTGTCTTACCACAAATTGCAAAACAATTTACATCACTCTCTGCATAACTCACACCCTGATAACTTGTAAACCAACTTATAATATGGGGACAGGCATGATTCCCATTTTTAACTAGAAAATAAAAACAAATTTGGCCCCTAAGTGTTGGTTGTGAAGAAAATCAAAATCAAAATTTGTAAATGATACCTTGATAATCATTTTATCATCTAAAACAGTGGATAGCACCTGGAAATCTGAAACATCATACAATTCTCAACTTGTAATAAGTTGCCATATATTTTCTTACATTTTCTTTCCAAATAAAATATTCTTAGTACACAATAAATAATGAGATTCAACATAATTTCAATCAATGAAAATGTTACTAATTCCTACTGGAGGCAGCAATTTAATAAAGAAATACCAGATGAAATTCATGTTTTAGTTCTATTTTTTTGGTTCAGTTTAAATGTTATCATTATAAATGCAATGTGCCCTCTTGAAATAAAACATAAAATATGTCAATCTACAATAACAGATATGTCCATGAGTGTTACTGTAAGAGCCTAAGAAAGTGCTGACCATGTTTTTATATCTGACTGGAATAAGTATTTGTTGTATTGTTGCACTGATTTCAAAGCACACCAGCTTTGTATTACCAAGTCAATTATGTCTCCTGTTTCAAATCAAATAAAGGGGAGGGGTAGAACCATAAAAAACTGAGTTACAACACTGACAGTTGTGTCACAAAATAAATGCTCCTTGTTTTTAAAAAATATACCTTAGTATCTTGTTTGGTTATAAATCACAACAACAAAAAGCAGTTAAGTAATGCACGTTTTTACTTATATTTGATGATTGTTGAAACCATTTGAAATAATGTTAATCATTATTTAGAAGTTAGGCATCTTGAAAATACAGGTAATTTATTTAGAAAAACTAACAAATTTGTTTGGAAAAGATCTTTATTGACACTCATCAAGCAACCATAAAATGAATATTTGGCCATTAAACAGCCATTACTCCTCAATGGCTTTCTTGATGACTTTTTTTGGGAGGTCCCATTGTAACTCGTGCCCTCACATATGTGCAGTCTATGTTTTTGGACCTTGTTGTGTGAGATTTATGATGGTAGAGGTGTACATCATGTTGATTTCCTGATGACATTATCATTTCTAAAGCTGACAACAATTTGTTTAAATTACATTATTTACCTTTGAAAAATATGTTCATTAACAGAGTCTCTGATTAGTAACATTGCCTTTTAAAGAAACACCTACTCAGGTTTGTTGGCCATATCCTATTTCTTTATCCTTTATATATCCTATGAAAGAATCCTATGTACATACCCTGACAGTATGCTCTGTTGCATTATTGATTTTTTAGCATATACAGATGTATGAAGTAGTACAAACAAAATCATTACAATCCTTATGACATTTGTAATTAAATGATCAGATATACTCAACACAGACATATCTTATGAACTAAATGTCATAATATGAGGTAAAAGATATACAGCAAATGAAACAATCACAAGTTGCAAATAGTCACTAGTTTAATATAAATAGCTGCCAGCTGTAAGTTTAACTTACAGATTGGAGAAAAAAAAATGAATTGGTTCAGTTAAATGGTAATATTTCAGTTATAGTGTACAAGGTACACATATAAAGTTTTGGGTAAATATTGCAGTTTTTTTGGTAAAGGAATACTCTTTAACTTAAACCAAAGCAAACCAAATACTAAAATTCTATGTACTGACATTGCAGAATTCATTTTCATTTATTTATTTAATAAAGTATATTTGTTACTTGTTCACAATAACCTTATGATGATTAGTCAACTATATTTAATGATAATTAGTCAACTATCTGTATGTAATTATAGTCTTATGCATAATAATTGAAATGTCACTAATTCATTTATTGATCTGGTTTAGATCATACCTTAACCCAACAAGTAAGCATTGTCAATATTAGCTCACAAACTCACACTACTCATTCAAGGGTCCTTCAATGTTCAGTTTTGAGCCCTCTCCTCTTTCTTATCTAAGTAAATTATCTACCATTAAAAAATGAATCCACAAATGCAGATTTGTTTGCAGGCAATGCAACATTGTAAACATCTAGTTCTGATACTGAAATCATCCAAAAAATATTAAACAAACCTTATTAGAGTTCGAAACTGAGCGCAACAAAATGAGATGGTAATTAATGAATGTAAAACAAAATATATGATTTTGGGAACAACACCAAAGCTACACAAGTTAGGGAACTCAGAACTATCTCTTACAATAAATAATTATTAGTTATCAGGCCATTTTCAATAGTGTACCAGTTGAGATCAATAGCATCATTGAAACATTCAAGCACTAAAATCAAGAACATATCAATTTAAAATGTGCTTCGAATACTCTGGTACAGTTATGTAAAACAAACTTCCACTACATGCAAAATCTGCTGGAAATATTACTGTATTTAAGAAGATGTATCATGAGTATGTATGTGTTTCTAATAGAGATAATGGAATTTAGTATTTTAATAATGAACACATTAAAATGAACAGCAATTATTGCTATCTTTAATATAAAGCACACTGTTATACTTTCCTTAAGAGGACCTCAAAGGAGAATAGTCCTTGACTAATGAGTCACCCTCTATAAATAAAGTAATATTATCATTATCAGTTATTATTGCTGCCATTATTGTTATTATTTATTTCTAAACTTGTGATATTTTTGTTCCTAAGAAAATTTTGTTATTTCAGCTTTTAAAGGATAAACCTGTAATCCTGCTGCAGGAGTTGATGATGTCTTTGAGAAGACACATTCTTTTGATGCAGTAAATGTTGCTGTTTTGGTTCAGGAAGTCTCTGCAACTGAGTCATACATGGTGGTCCCATCAGTGAACATTGCTTCTGTGACAAGTGAAACTGTCTTTGCATTGGCTGACACTGCTGATGTGTCAACTGTGATTGTTTCTGCAATAACTGACTCTGCTGCTGTGTCAAATGACACTGTCTTTGTGACAATCCCCATGGTTTCTGACTTGGATGAAATATCTGAGACAAGCTTAAGTCCTGTTCTGACACAGTACCATCAAGAAGAGATAAATCACCAACTGCTGGTGCATCAGGTATAACACCATAGCATGGGCCTTGGCTTTGTAAACATATTCCTTCATTGCTATATCTGAAAGAGATATCATAGGATGGTTAATGGAAGAAGGCTTGTCACCACTGCTTTCTGTATGCAGCAGCCTCATTGAAGATTTGCTCACAAAATTAATCCAAAATCTAATCTTCAGGGATTGTATATGAAAATAATCTATAACCTGATAATATATTTCCATCACTACAATGTGTGATCTTAACAGACCAGCTTGAATTTACCCCAAAAGAGAAAACTTAATGCAATACTGTCAAAAATGAGTTTCCAGAATTCCAAGATGAGACCATATCATCATATTAATTGCAGAGTGTTGAAACCTTCTATGATAATATTAGGTGACAAAATGTTTTTAACTTGAAGTCCAATTGATACCATTTTTATTCAGAACAAAATAGACTTCATTAAAAGACTTTTAGCTAAAACCCTAAAGTCAAAATGATGATCCATTCATAACAAATAACAATAACAATATTTTATAGATGTCTGTAATGGCAGCCATACTGATATAAGATTGAAACCATTTTTATTTAGGTCCAAGTAGATATCATAAGAATTCTTTTGGTGTAAACTCCATGTCAATATGGCTGTCCGCTCACAAGGAGTAACAAGAACAAGATTTTCTAGAGGGCAAGTGGCCTTAATGGATGTCAGATTTGCACCATTTTCATTAAGACCAACCAGATACCATAAGAAGTCTTCTGAGAAAACATCCATGTTCATGTGGGTTTTAGTTTACATAGAGTAACAATTTCAAGATTTTTGTGATAGCTGCCATAACAACCATATCAGACCTCAGACTGGTACCATTTTCATTTAGTGCCAACTAGACAACATAAAATAGCCTCATGTGATAACCACGTCAATATGATAATTCAATGGGGGGAAGTAAAGTTAGAGTGTAAAATCTGAATGGGCTTTTCTTAAAGTGTTTTTAGTTTTTTTCAAGGTTTTAATTTTTTTGAAGTTCAAGGTACAAAGCAGTTACAATGTTATCTCCACGATGAGCATAACATTTATTAAAAATTGTATAAATTATGTTTTGAGTTTGTTTCTAAATAAAATGAAACTAAAGATAAAGTTAAAATCAATCAATACTTAAAATGGCCAGATGTCCTTAACTTGCATAATTTGCACTCTTTGTCAACCACTAGGTTGGCTAAATAAAAAAACCATGTGTAAAATAGCATTTTTGTTGAGTCAGGGTTGAATCATTCATCATTTTAAAATAGTTTTAGGGTTTTTTAAAAATTTATATAGTTTCCTTGAGTTTTATTTTTTAGGCTTATTTTAAGTTTTAAGGTCAAAATTACATTGTAGGTTTTTCAAAGTTTTTAAGGTTTACTTATAACCCTGCAATAATCTAGGAGAAGTAGTGAAAGCATGCTCTTCAAGATGACAAACATGGTGGCTATATTAAATCAAATCTGCACTATTTTCATTTAGGACCAACAAGATATTACAAAAACATCTTCTGGTAAAAATCCCATGCTATTACTTTCCATTTGGGAAAAGTAGTGGCAACAAAATTTACAAGATGGTTGTTTTTGTCAGTCGTAATAAATTACAGATTAGCAACATTTTCATTGTGTCATAATAAGTCTTTTGGTAAAAATTAAACTCAAGCCAATATGGCTTTTTCATTCAGAAGGAGTAGGAATAACATGATTTCTAAGATGGCAGCAGTGATGGTCTTAATGAGTATAACATTGGCACCATTTCTATTCAGTATCAACCAGACATGGTATTTTAAAAAAAGCAAATTTTACAAAAGTTACAATATATCAGTCTATGAATTTTTTAGATGATGATGATGATAACATAAGCAAGATATATACATTTAAAATGTACATAATGATTGCAAGTGTATCTATGTTACATATGCTGAAGGACTCTATTAAACTATATAGCTACAGAAAAGATCAAGAAGCTTTTTAAATTATATAGATATTTCTAAATATATAGTATATACTCACTTATCAGTTGAGTCTAGCTGTTAACAACACAGATCTGCCATCACACAATGCAGTGAAAGATCTGAGCCTATGTCATTGGTTCTACTTATTACTCCTCCAAACAAATAAAACAGACCGAGATCTACTGGTACATTATACAATTACAGATCTGGGTTTGTCAAGTTGCAACTGGATTTGTCAAGCTATCAAGCAAGCTTATATATGGTAAATCAAACTTGGCATGTTAAAAACACGAAAACAAAAGCAATATAGTGCAAAACATAATTTGCTCTGACATGCAAATCTCAACTCTATAACTGAAAGTAAACCCAGCAATTATATTATGAACACAGATGAGCAAAGAACTAGCTTATATGAAGTACTGCTTTAACCTTTACTTAAATAAAATCAACGCATGTGTTTTTAAAACTTATACTGCTATGACATTAAGTTATTAGGGTTATTACAGACAAGCAAATATGTTTGAAAAAGATATATTCCAAGTTATTTAAATTCTGCATATCAAATAAAGAAATTTCTTGGTTTAACATTATTATCTCCTGCCAAGGTGCTGTTGGTACTGTAATCATTCATTTGTAACAATAATATTTCTAAAGTGAACTAAATCACCTGGCTGAAACAGTTTGCATGGTTGTCAGTTTAGAATGCCACAGCTTTTTAACTGTCCTGATAATTAAATATATGAAAACATTAAATTCTCTTTTAAATTACCTGTACACATATAACTTCAAGATGCTAGTAACATTTATTCTCTCATTTTGCACATGATTAATGAAAAAGTTACAGAAGTCATGAATCAATTAAAAAATCCCAATATATCAGCAGTATTCATAAACTTAAATATTCTGACAATCAATTGAATAAAAAAAATTGACATATTTCTTACATCTGAAACTATGTCTGCCCAATCCCTTCGGGGATTTCAACCATGTTTCTTATTTAATTTTTATTATGCTGGAAGCATAATATGATCAAAGTAAATACTCACCATTGTTTTAATTGAACATTTGAATTTAGACAAGATTTTTTTTCCTATTCAGTGTTAACAGTACACTCAAGCTATAAAATTGTGAAATCTAGAATAAATATTTCAGGCAAAATTACAATTTTTATTTCAAATATAACTATTTCATGCCTTTTATATAAGTTCTATCAAGCTTGAAAGAGGCAACAATACCATGAAAATAAGAGAAAGTGAAGGAATCAGTAATTATATTCCTGAAAACTGCATTTAAAAAAAAAATAATTAAAAAGTGGGGTTATGTCATCTCATACCATATCTGAAAAACTTAATGGTATCAAACTTTTCATCACAGATGTAGGTTGATAAGCAAATGTCATCCACTTTTATGACACATGTCAACTTACTCTTTACACTATACAATTTACACTTTGCATTGGAAACATCTATCTATGCTGTCTCCATGATTGTTTGGTATCCATAAAGATGTCTGTTATTAAGCATGCATTGATATAACAATTAAGCCAATCAAATAATAGCATCTAGGTTTATACCCACTTGTGAAATCAATACAAGGTCACAGGTGGAAGAATGCATATTATGCAAATAACAACCTGTTATGGTACATTCCGCAAGAATCATGTGGGGTCTAAATTCACATATTATAATCTATATCTGAAGGACCATTATTGTTTAGGATTTTTTTTAAAACTATCCTAAGTTTAAAACACACATCAGGATACAAGAACGACAGCAGAACAATTTTTTTATTTATAAACATGACATATATAAAAAAAATTAAAAAAAATATTACTGAACACTGTATTCAGATACTTATAAATCTACCTGTGGTTGGCGCATTATGTAAGAGTTTTTCTCAGGCTTAAGACAAACGAAAAAAAAAACATTGTGTCACTTGACATAATGAGAGATTTTCAGGCGTGTCACCTGTTAAAACATTAAAGAAGAAAAAAATAATTATGATAGGAACTTAAAGATAATCAGAAATACCTCTTTAGTTCTACCTCGGAATTTTCACTTTGGTGATTGTACATTTTTTTTCTTTCTAAAAAATGAAAAACAGCAGACGCGATTTTGCTCCTGAGACTGGTTGCTGGCAAAAAAAATTATAATAAAACAAAAACAAAAGACCAATCGGTATCGCCTGGCCAATTCCGTTATGTCGAAAAATAGCTTGACGGAAAACACAGCGGTTTCTCCGATTGTAATAAAGGTATCAAAATGTAACCCAGCCCACTTCTGCAGACTGATTAAAAGAGACAAGAACCTTGATAGAGTTGGCTTTGTGGATTTAACGCTATTTTTTAGCGTCTCTGTTATTATATGGAAACCATTATATTTGGTGGATCGAGGAAGAACACAAGAAACACTGAGAAGAATCAGTGACCCATGGGAAGCAACCGGCAAGGTATCTCACGTACCCACTTTGACCCACAGGGGCTCGTTACAAAGAGGACTAGCAGTTTTATCAGCTTTATTGATTAAAAAAAAAAACAACAACAAAAAAAAGAAAAAAGAAAACAATACCGTTAGGTGATTTCATGTTGTCAGAAATTTCGTCGTGTTTTATTGATAAAACTGCAGACTCCTGTGTTCTAACCTATAACCCGATTCTCGGACCGCCTTGGTCCGCAGATGAAAATAAGAATAATGGTACTAAAAACACTTCTTGTTTCCCCGGTTGAACCGGTTCCAATAAAAAATAAAAATATAAAACGAAAACGATGCTTTTAAAAAATGTGTGGTGCTATAATGCACAGTAAACGTTTTCGAACGAAAATTAAATTAATACAAACGCACGTCAGTTCTTATCTTAATTTGAAATACGAAAACAAAATAAAATCAATAGCATTTGAAGCTTATGTCAGTCGGGGAGAATTCTGAACGGTGAATCTCCAAATCGCATGTCTTTCAACTCCTTAATATTGTCTTCCCACCTCATTTTCTGTCTGCCTCTTCTTTTGCACCATTGTTTTTGCCAGTCCAGAATATCTTGAGACATGACAGTACCACTTCAGTTTACTCTTTTTGTTTTTTTACAGTGGTCAAGAGGCCTTCATAGGATCCCATGGCTCGCTGGATCATGTTGTGGACTTCTTCATTGGTTAGATCTTGCGGATGCATCTTATTTCGAAGGTTTGAATCCTTTGTAGATCTGATGTAAGCGTCCTTGTTTCACAAGCATACAGAAAGATGGATATGATAACTGAGCGCATCAGCCTTACATTGAAACCAAAAGCAATTGGTGTATTTCCATATTGGTCTCATCCTTGTTATTGCTGCTGTTGTCTGGGCAATCCTGCAAAGTAGTTCTGGTTTGGAGCCCTCATCTGTCATAATAGATCCCAAGTACTTGAAGCTTGTGACACTTTTCAGCTTCTGTCCACTGACCTTTATTTCTACACTGATGCCGTTGGTGTTGTTTGTCATCAGTTTGTTTGTTTTTTTTCGGCGCTAATCTCCATACTGTATGATGTGGAAGTTGTGTCGAGGCGCTCAGCCAAGTCAGCCAGTTCTATTTCATCTCCTGCTAAATCATCAATATCATCTGCAAATCGGATGTGGTTGATTGTTCTTCCTCCGAGGCTGACAGTCGCCTTGTGGTCATGCAAAGCATGCTCCATTATCCTTTCCAGGAAAATGTTGAAGAGTTTAGAGTGTAGGTGACAGTATACATCACTGTCCGACTGAAACTGTCTTCGTTGCAACAGTGCTTCGAGATGAAGTGCTTGTAAGAGAGTGGAGAAAAAGATGGCGCCAATGAGCAGGAAATTGAGTGGATTAATATTATCTCATGACAACTATGACAGCGATTTGGACGAAGGAGGTAAGACAATTGACATTGACATTGAACTAGAGAAGAAAAACTTTGAATTTCCCGGAAAAACGTTACCCGAAATATGGTCACAATTGACTGTAGACAATTACCTGACCACTGCTTAGTATATGGATCAATTAAATTCAGAGCTCATAGAACAGAATATGTTGCATAGAGATCAAAACTGGTATGACACCCATGTCTGCTCAAGCCAATACTTGCTTTAAGTTGTGCAGTGTGACGACATGTGCTGTTCGAAAGCATGAAGCTCATATCTCAGCGTGATAAAAGACGGACTTTTTTCATCCTCCTTTACCCTATATTCAAACATGTGAAGAGATTAAAGTTCCAGAACAAGCAACAGATGGAGACTTGCACAAATTTTCATCCTTATTTGCAACTCATTCTCAAAACGGAAGACATTCTACCTCAGTCAGCAAACACATTTCGGACAAATCCCTATAATCTTTATTGCCCTTCGCTTAAATCTGTGCTGAATGTGAGAATGTGCAAGATATGCCACTTGTATTTCAGCTTTCTGGTTATTCTGTGCAGTCACTCAGTCCTTCACAAATAAATAGCAGTTTCATCGAAGCGCATCAAACCAATGTGAGTCGCTGTTAGAAGGCAACGCGAAATGATAATCATACTAGCAAATGCCGAGAAAGTGCGGATTGTATTGACGAGGAGGAGCTTGATTTAAAGGGAATATCCCTTCCAATAAATGATTTTAATCTAGAAACAAATGGATTTCTTGTTCGTTCAATGGAGGAGCATCTTACTTTTGCTTTGTGATAGTGATAACTATAAAGAGAAGTAATTCATTTACAAATACTTCAGATTTTAGACCCTTAGAATGTTTGTGGATTTGTTGAAACTGTAATGTTAGTAAGAATTGAAGTGATTGATGTGTTTAACTTACATTTCATTTTGTTTTTGTTTAAACTTAATTTTTTTAAAAATTAAAGTAATTTTATAAACTAGCAAAGCAGTCTTGTAAAGGCCTGATTAATTAAACACTATTTTACATTAAAGATTATTGGTTTGTCTATATATTTAACAGATTTACAGACAGCTACGGTGGCCTAGTCCACCTCGGATGCGGTAGGTCGCGGGTTCAAACCCGGCCAAGTCAAACCAAAGACAAACAAAAACAAATTGGTATTATCAGCTGCCTCGTTATGCACTCAGCATTAAGAGGTTAGTGTTAGGACAGGTAGACCTGGTGTCAAGATTGTTAAAACTACGTTATATAAGCTGGATATATATATATATATATATATATATATATATATATATATATATATATATATATATATATATATATATATATATATATATATATATATATATATATATATATATATATATATATATATAAGGGGCCAGCTGTTGTTGCTATGGTGGTGTGTTAAGAACTGGCATAATGTGAAGACGTCCCCGCCAGAGCAAACACATTTGGTCGTATTTAGTTGGATAGGAGAGAGCCAGGCTACGGAATCAAAACAGAGAGTTGGGACAAGGTGCTTCGTCAATCAAAAGACCGGTGCAACAAAGCTTATCCAATAAACGAAGAGATCTTGCAATAATAAACGTTTGACTGAGGATAACTCTTCTTTCATCATTTCGCACTGTCGTCTTTCTCTGTCGATCTCGATCGGATAACGACGCGACTCTACGACCAGGTCGGTGACCCTATGACAAGTCGGCGACTCTGCGACTAAGTCAGCAACCTGAGTAAGACCAGTCGGTGAAGGCGACCAGATGAAGACCAGTCGGTGACTGCGACCAAGTCGGCACCAGAGGAAGACCAATCGGCGATAAGTCTGCGACCCAGTCGGTGACTGCGACCGAGACTGCAGCAAGTCTGCGACCTAGTCGGCGACCCAGTCAGCGACATCGACAAAGTCGGCGAGAAGCAGTCAGGAATAAGACTGTACCCCATGGAGGTAGAAATCTGTCACACTCCGGAGTGCCAATCCTCAGACAGATTCAGCGGGGTATCACTCCAAATACAAGAACCCGATATAGCGAAACTCGGAGTAGTGTAGCGGAGGGAGTATTCCGCTACAATACATTTACTTTCATTTTTGCAAGAAAATGTGGGGAAAAGGGGGGTAAGAGATTTATGAAGTCACATAAAGGGGGTCTGTGTTGTTCTGATGAAGTGTGACAAGGGGTGGGTGGATAAAAATGGCAAAAATTGCGTTAAGTTATATGTGGACGACTCCAAAGTTTGTAACTATTACTGCCCGATTTCGGCAAGTCATCTTTTGATGAGAAAAAACATACAAAATTGTATTTCGAACTTAAATTTATGTAAATAGCCATTTAAGTTTTAAGAATAGAATCGGTAACATGAATATTTTAACTGCAGCGTATACATTATTTTCTTGATAAAAAATATGTTTGGAACCGTAATGGTGGACATAGCTGTTCTGGTAAGTAGCGTTTTATTAGATGGTCTCTTTTCGTAAACCACTGGGCAAATATATTCAGAAAATTATACAATTTGTAAGAGAGTAGATAAGTAAATATTATGTTATTAAAGATTTAGATTTAATACGCAATCATGTAGGTCATAAATGTACGGGACATTGCATAAATGTACGGGACAATGCTATGTTTTGGAATTCGACTAGACGCTGTAAGGGTAAGGTCAATGTTGTATTCGGAGTTGAATTTTTTTTAAACTACAAAGAAAAATAACCACAACAAAACAGCAAAGCAAATACTATTTAACCAATGCCTAATGTTACACCAAGTACGTAGACAAATAATAAAATATTATACTTGCAACCTTATCAATAGGATGTTGTAACGAAGCTTTAATGAGTTGTTATATTAAGAAAATCCCTCTTTCTAAAAATAGACATATTGGCTGTGTCGATTCGGTTAAAAAAAAAAAGTTTAGTTCATTCATATACTGATTTTTGATTCGACAATGTGTTGTCTATGAATAGTTACGGTAAAGTTTTTATTGGCAGCAAAGAAATTAGGACGAACAGTATTATCTGAAAGACGTGTGCATTTTATGTCTTTCACATTGTGCAGGGGTTGTGTCGAACAAGTTTACAAATCTTTTCAAATGCCATTGTATAAGGAACTTTAAAAAGAAAACCAGAACAATTCTTGATTAAGGGTAGTTGATCAAGCATTTGTATTAACTTGCAATTAAATTAATCTAGTTACTCAGTTAAAATTCATTACAATGTAGAGCTTTTAAGCAATATTGCCAAAATACACTGAATATGAATACCACGCCATAACTCTAGGGACCTTAACCTATATTATATACAAGCTGTATATGGTCCGTCAACTTATATTATGTACAAGTTGTATAGGGTCCGTGCCAGGAAACTACATGTATTTACCACCGAGCTTTGATAGGCAACCTTAAAATTGCGTGTTCGATGATTGTCTAACTTATGTAATAGAACTCATGGTCGGCTGGGAAATTGCTATTCCCAACACGTTAAGATACGGTAAGATAAAATAAGAATTATTGAACGTTGACATGATTTTAAACAATAATTCTAGTAAGCTGTGATGACTTTTTTTTTTACCGACATTACATAAAACAAATGACACATTAGAAAAAAAAAACATGATTAGCAAGACATGCAAACACATCATAATACAAAATACGAGTTGGACAAAACACACAACGAATAAATTGACTCCTGAGAAAGCAAAGCATTTTAAAAGTCAGAAGTAAAAGTGAATAAAGTATTTAGATAAATGAAAACATAAAATTCAGATTTTTAAAAATTATTGGTCAAAATTGAAATTTAAAATGAATCGCACCAAAATAGGTTTAAAAAGCATGCAGTTTGCGCCTTTCTTTAAAAAAGGAGTTAACAGTAGAGCACTTAATTAGGACATAAGGACGGGTAAAAAAAAACAATTAGTGCTATCACAAACATATTCTCTCATCCTGGTGGGTGTTGTTAGTGTATTATTTATAGATATTACATTTACGGTCTTCATCATTCCAGCTTGAATTAAAGATCTAAAGGAATTCAAATTCGATTTCACACTGAAGTGATATGGAGGTTCATTCCATACAATGGCAGCTGCATATTTAAAACTTTTTGACAAATGTTGAGGTTTAATTTCTTGGGATATCTAAAACATTTGCATATTTTACAATTATGTTTATTGTGTTTAAGACATAATGAATAGTCTAAATATTTGGAAGGACGCTTACTCTGTATTTCGAAAGTTTATGGAGCCATAACCTAAACTCTGCGCACATTCGGAGTTGGAATTTTTGCCGTTAATAAAAACTCACGACAGCTGCTTGAGAAATCATTATACACAAATCCCAGAGCACGCTCTTGTACATTTTAAGTTTGATGGTATTCATGTCACTGAAGAAATACCGGACAAAGGGAAAGAAATTGAAATTGGAGAGGATATATTTAAAGTTGTCAGTTTGTTGAGTTTAGTTAGCTTATGACACATACATTTCAAGACAGATAATTCTCTTGAAGCTTTTCCACAGATTTTGTTTTACCTGTGAATCGTACTGCAGTTTATAGTATCAATTCCAAGACGTTTAACAATGTTTTCACGGTTAAGGGACAGATCTGCTTATGTTAAATACAGGCTTCGTACTGGATGCGTTGTTACCCACAACTAGTGCTTGAAACTTTTCAGCGTTGGCTTGGGTTTTGTTATTAGTGAACCACTGTGGGGAAATCGCCACCGTCGGGTACATAAAGCTTTAATCCATCATAGACAGTTTTTTTCTGTTGCTATCCAGTTGGAAAGAGAGTGCTCATTTGAATCTTAACGGCTAGAACTATAGATTGTGCCTAAAGCCAAGAGCTCGTTGAGATACTCCTCCACCCAGGCATGTTACTTTTGTACGGTGTGACAGTGGTCGTATGCATGTATCATAATACCATGTGGCGAAATCCACTTGTTGATGTCCAATGGACCAAAGCTTGTCTTATTAACAGTAAGCACCCATTTTGTGTTGGTCGCTACGTATGGAGTTATGAAACTTTTATGTTCTGAAAGCATTCAATGCCTGATAAAGGCGCTTATTTGCCCTCGGCATACCTTTGGCCTTAGGCATCTCTATTATGGTCTTGTGACCTCTGATCTATATGGGATACATCTTGAAGCGAAGACCAACATCATTGGTAATGGGGTTTCCAGAGCAGTCATCCTTTTGTGTTATAGAAGCCTACATCTTTGGCCACATCTGGTAGACATTATCAGTGCCGATGCTCAGGAGCAGGCTCTCAGTAGGTGCGCCTTTTCTTCGTAGCGTGTTCTTATATGGTTGTAATAGACATTTTACATGAGGTGCTTGCTTAGATAAAAAACTGCAGATGTAATGGCTTAGCTTAAAGTCGCATTTGTGGAATTAATATCAACAACATTTCCACTAATGATTTTCCGTAACCGAAATGCTTGGTTGACAATCTGGTGATGGAGCTTATTTTTCTCACCTTCAGGCCTCACAAGAACCATCCATTTCCACTTTCGTTGGTTTTCCATGGCATTCACAAAGACAGAGTTAATAATCAGTTTGAAGAAGTCTATCTTGAACTCGGATTTTGCATAAGGCTGTGTTCTTCTGAATGTTTGGATCCATTCACACACTTTCATCAAGCTTTAATGCCAGGAGGACCTTGGTGGTGCCCTTTCCAAACTTAACATAAAGCTGGAGGTTCGGTAGTAAACCACAGAGGGAAAACTGACAACTAGCTTTACGCTATTAGTAAACTTATACACCATTAAACCCTGTTTATTCACAAAATAACGTTGATAGCCACACAGTGAATCCTTTGAAATGTTCATGGTTTCGGGTACAATCAGTCATTATACTCATCAAGTTCCTTGTTATACATGATGTTAACTTAGAGGATGTAACCATTGAGCGCGTCTGCAACATTTAAGTATGGAGGAGATGGGGTATCCACTTGAAACCGCAAGTTGGTAGACTGCATCATGGTTCGAGTCCCTAGTTCTTAAGTGATGTGTCACGTTGCAAACACATCTGATAGCAGAAGCACATTTGTCTTACAGTTGATGCAGCTTTCTAGGTTCTGTCCCCAATAACTCGCAGAAGCTTATAATCCTTTTGGTTTTGCTAGCATGTCTACGTTGGCTATGAAAGGCATCTTGATGGAAGCTGTTGTTCCTTCATATTATTCACTTTTGCTCATGTATTCGTAAGAGAAATGCCTTTGTATTTAAGGAAATTAATGTCAGCACCAGTCTTTTTTGCTGTGACATGCAATGCCCCTTTGAGCAGGTTAGCTGCCAGCTTGAACATAAACTGGAGGCTGTCTACAAACTGCAGCAATCCCAGCGAGAATGTTATATTTTTCCATGTTGTTTGGAATGGTTCTTATGTTCTTTGACAAAGCAGTTTTAATGTCCTCTGTGATAACCTGGTCATCAAACTCATGCAGATTGTGAAACACCATTGGCACATTTTTTTTCTTTGGGTTGAGGTTACATACTTTGTGTGGCACCAAGGTACTTGCTAGTAATATGGCTGTAGTCACTTACCTCATCATTACCTAGTTTCTTACCAGTCTATTACTTTCTGGAAAGCTTTAGTCATCTCCAGCCATAGCAATATTGGCTAAATTTCTTAAACCTCTATGACCTCCTGGATGAAGTTGGCAACAGTCTCTTTGCCACATGTCATCCCAATTCTCGAAATGAATTTTAGTTTACTGTATTTCTATTAACATTTATATATGTCATCCCCATTCACTAAACTGATTTTTGTTTTGCTTGTAGTTCACTGGTAACATTAATAAATTGGCTCCTTGCTCCGTTCTCTACTTTCTTCATGTTTCTTGCTGTATGATTACAACCATAGCTCGCATATTTCCTGTAATCAGTACATGTTCCAGTGCTACTCGATGATCATACATGTTCCAGTGCTACACAATGATCACCAATGCATTTTTTCCTACACAACTCATTATTCCAGTGTAAGACAAGCACATTTGTTTGCATTTAAACACCAGGTCTAGCTAATACTAGTATGCAATCACTGGGGAATTATATCAAGCCGACCCACATTTCTCTAAATAAAGCACCATTTTATACTAGCCTGGGGTCAGAGAGACTCTACCAATCTAACAAGTATTAATTTTTCCTCCTCAAGAAATGTGATATTGTGCTCTGCTCAGTGCATGACACACACATCATTTTCCTATTATTCAAGGTTAAGGAAGTTATCAGCTAAAAATATATCCATTGGCTTTTCTTTTATTCCTAAATGCTAGGAGATGGAATAAAGGTAACCTGTAGATGTCACACATTTTCCATCAAGTTCACAAGTAAATTCGAGCAATGTTTTATTAGGAGTGACATATTGGAAGATTTTCAACCTTAATAGCACCCAGACTTTGTCACTCTAGATGCTTAAAAGCTATGGCCTCTCATTCAGAAAAAGAATGAAAACAATAACATGTAGTAATGGGAACTGGTGATATGGTCTCTAATTACCATGCATTGCAAAATATATACAAATGAGAAACCTATGTGGCATCTCATGGATTAGGCAAGTGTAAGGTTTAATAAATCTGGATAATGACTTCATCTGAATGGATAAGTAGTCAGTATTAAAGATGTCAAACTGAAAAGTATATGGATGTGGTTAAGATGTTCAATAATGTTTATGAGCTTTTTATTAACAAGAATATACATGTACTTCAACAATAATATTATGCAAATCAGTGTTACAAAACAGCTAATGATAATACCAAAATTATAATGTAATCTGAATGTAGCAAAAAATGTTTAATTCTTAATTACACTTTTCAATTGTGGATGTCAAAAGATAATTGAAAATTAAAGTTTTTATTTACAGCTTGTGCTAAAACATTGACATATCAATAATATATACGTTTATTAATCTTTTTAATATTTAGATAGGTATTATATTATAGGAGGGATATGTTGTTACTATGAAGAGCAATTTACAAAATCTAACTTTAAAGGGACATAACTCTTCAACTGTAAAAAGTTCCACTGCTATCAATGAATGCAAACATATCATCCACCAATGAATGCCAACATCTTATCCATCAATTGCATTTTGGAAAAGTTGACAGAACTTAGTATATTTAATATGTAAAACCTGTTTGTAAAACTAAACTTACTTCATCTGAATGGATGAGTAGTCAGTATTAAAGATGTCAAACTGAAAAGTATCTGGATGTGTTTAGGATGTTGAATTATGTATATGAACTTTCTATAGACAACAGTGTACATATCTCATATTCATAACCCATCCGTGATTTTAGAACATTTGGGTTAGACATTGTCTTTTGTTACCAAAGTTTTATGTTGCTCCTTTAGGCACTGCCTAAGGAACAATGACAACTATTGCTTTCCAGTTTCCAAATCTGATGTGAAAGTAAAGGCAAAGAAAATGTCAATAGATCATCAAAAAAATCATAAAGGTTCGAAAGACAAAGAATGTGATAAAATATTTATTTATAAGCTGTCATTAACAAACACATTAGGCAGTATAGAATTTTATCCATACAAAATTGAGTAAAATTCTAAATTAAAAATTTATAAGCAACTTGGAACAAAAATTAATACACATAAATGTGAGACAGAAGCAAGCATATATCTTCATATATGTGTCTGTTTGTATTGACCATGTAAATTCTAGCAGTAAATACAAGTATGAACATAGAGACCAAAAAAAAAAAACACCTCTTAAATACAGAAGTATGCACCAGCATCTATGACATTTATACATGTAAAGGTAAATAATTTTGGCCATCATTTCTCTGATGTAAAGTAAATAATTCACAGATTATGCCACTATAAAATATAATAAATGAAAAGTATACATAAATAACACTACCAGCATATCTCTGCTAGGACAAAACAAATGGATCAAATGTCCTTGTGATGGCATTTTGCTTCTCAGCATCATATTCCAAGGTGGTTTGAAAATAAAGCAACAAACAAAATTTGGTAAAAATCTAACAATTCCTTTTAAATTATGTTGCAGAGATCCAAGATGGACAATCAGGGGATGATAACAATGACAACGAAGGCTAAAAATCAAACTTATCCTATCACTATTATCCCCAGAAATTGTTAATGGTTCAGAGAAGGCAGACAACGTCGGCATCTAAATGCCAAATATAAAATATAATCATAAATATGCATGAAAGTACTGTATACTTCACAAATGGAAAAACACTTTATACTTGTCTGAAACACTGTTTTAAGTAGCCTTAAAAAGTAAAAGAATATGTCAAGGGTCTGATTGTGAAAGACTAGTCAAACTGAGAATCATCATTGTGCATACAGTTGAAGCATAAGACAAGTAAATATCTTGTAAAGTTAGATATACTCAATGCTAAAATGGTGCCAACAATTGATGCCTGGCTCCATTAAAATAACTGTGTGCAGGCAGGCAATTCACTGAGTTCACACAGTGCAGTTCACATACATTACCCAGCTAACATTGTGCATAAGCCATGGGAATGATTGTCTGTCTACTACCAGTGTTATGATAGTATGACTGCATGAGACATTGTGGTAAAATTCACCATTGGCTGAAGTCACAGAACTTGTACACAAGATTGTCTGCAACTGTTGGAAGCAATCAAATCAGCACATTATTATCTTGCACGTTAGTCATCTTTAGTACTTGCTTATAATTTCCATATTCTAGGATGGTATATATCACTATTATATTAAATCATTCTACATCACATGCTTTTTAGTGTTTTTCATGAAATACATAAAAGTAATCATTAAAAATCATGATGTTTCATCATTCAAAATTCATTAGCATTCTATGGAGGGAACAAGAACCCTGAGCGTGTTATAAGTGGGGATAATCTCTGATGCATGCAAATGTTGCGTGTTATAAGTGGGGATAATCTCCAATGCATGCAAATGTTGCAGAAGCCTCCTAATTTGACACAATGAAAATTTAGTTTTGGTGTGGTGATTTAAAGCACAGCACCACAAATAGGTCATTTAGTGCCAAGGTAATTGGAGTAAAGTGTCTTATTCAAGGATACACCATGGTGGCTGACCCAGGCTGGTCTGATGGTGGGATTTTAATCAGAACCCTTATAGTTTTCAAGTCTGGCATGCTAACCGCTGACACAACAGCTCCC
Source organism: Potamilus streckersoni (assembly GCA_016746295.1). Classification (NCBI taxonomy): domain Eukaryota; kingdom Metazoa; phylum Mollusca; class Bivalvia; order Unionida; family Unionidae; genus Potamilus; species Potamilus streckersoni. The sequence continues at coordinate 807,143 of JAEAOA010001410.1, forward strand.
AACTATGATAGAAAATATGTGAAACTGTTTACTTTTGAATTTTTTTACTATTTGGATTTCTTAAATTTATTCTCCAGTCCCTTACATCTTCCATATCTTTTGCCATCCACTGAGTCAACTGTTGTGTCATTTGGGCCAACCATGGATGACTAACTTCGGCCATCTGATACAGTTTCTTAATACTTTACCTGCTTTTTTCAATTAATGATGATTGACAAAAGGTTAAAACTCATGTGATTTAGTTCATGATACTTCACCTACTGTTCTCAATTACTGATGACTGACAAAAGGTAAAGACCAATGCAATTTAGTTCAGAATACTTCACCTGTTTTTATCAATTACTGATGATTGACAAAAGGTAAAGACCCATGCGATTTAATTCACGATACATGCTTGTGCTTTACAAAATAATGTATTTCTGTGTGCTAAATGCTAAAGGTCAAAAATATGGTTTTTCAAAAAAGTTGAGGGACTTTATACACTAAAAACTTAGAAATTTTAAAGTCGTGCCTTAATAGCAAAGCTTTACTGTTCCATGATCTAATTAATGGCACTAAGTAAGAAATATGAAAAGTTTCTGCACATACAGTTCATATATATGCAAGAACATTTTTGCAGAAGATATGCTTGGATATATCTACTTTTGAGGAAACATGTCACATAGTTTGTAACAGGCAGGAAAATATTGAATTAAAAAATAAATGAAAAAAAAGCAAAAATTATTATCTAAATGACACATAAGCAAGAACTACAATTAATCTATTTTATATCCGACTGATTAATCTCTAATAATCACCTATCAAAATTAATAATGTGTGCAAATTTTTTTTATTTTAGTCAATGAATGATTAGTGATTATGAGGTTCCTTACATCTTTGCGAGGACAGTTTAAAAGATTTAGACATATGGAAAGTCCTTTTGTCATTTATCTTAGTCAATTTTTTACATTTTTACTTCTAAATAATGCGCCACAACATCTACCGATTAATTTCTAATATTCACATGAACACCTAACTTTATGTTAAAAGAAAGATATTTACACAAACAACCCGATTTCATGGTACATATAAGAAAGATATTCATATAAACACCTAATGCCATGGTGTAGGGAAGACTGAGGTTTGGTCAATCCACTATTTTGAACATACCCAAGATTTGTTGCATGTTGTCAATTAATACTTTGTAAACAGGTACTACACAAAATGCCAATGTACAGCAATAGATTTTTAAATCATTGCAGAATTCATCACTAAACTCCTCCATGGCTGAATAACAACCTCACAGACAAATCTGTATTCAAATGAAAAACACCACAATTCAAGTTTTCATGATATGACAAAAATGTTATTACTCAGAAACTCAATTTTTTTTCTTGTATAGATTATAGACTTATGAAAGCTTCAATGAATTATACTAAGACAGAGCATGGAAACAGTCAATAATTTATTCCTGTAGGCCAGGCCTGGGGTATCTTCAAATAATTTATTCCTGTGGGCCAGGCCTTTGGTATCTTCAAATAATTTATTCTTGTGGGCCAGGCCTTGGGTATCTTCAAATAATTTATTCCTGTTGGCCAGGCCTGGGATATCTTCATATAATTTATTCTTGTGGGCCAGGCCTTTGGGTATCTTCAAATTATTCTTGTGGGCCAGGCCTGGGGTATCTTCAAATAATTTATTCCTGTGGGCCTGGCCTGAGATATCTTCAAAAAAATTTTTCCTGTGGGCCATGCCTTGGGTATCTTCAAATAATTTATTCCTGTAGGCCAGGCCTTGGGTATTTTCAAATAATTTATTATTGTGGACCTGGCCTGAGGTATCATCAAATAATTTATTTATGCTGGCCAGGCCTGGGGTATCTTCAAATAATTTTGAGCACAAAGAGCTTAGAAACAGTCCATAATTTGTTCCTGTGGGCCAAGTCTGAGGTATCTCCAATGAATTTTAAACTCACTCAGCTTAGAAAAAGCCTTTAATTTATACCTATGGTACAAGCACTAGGTATATGAATATAATATAACTGCTTCTTCTTTTCATAGTAGCATTAGTTTTAAATATTGGAGGTGCACATATCAACAAGCATATATGTTCAATTTCACAGCTAGGTGATATGTTCTTTGCATGCACACAACCATTACTAATGCTTTATACAGCATCCATTCTTGGCTTATTGATCAATTTTGATGAAAACTCACTCAACAAGCCTTTACTTTCTCCAGTCACCTTTACATTTGTTGGACAATTTAGCTGAGGTACGAACCTTTGCATCTGCAATTGAATTTTTAGGTTGATAACATTGTCTTAAGAGTAATTCCATCAGTGGATATGTAGATTTTATCAAGCTGATGGTCACAATATAAAATTATAAACAGGATGTATAAATACAATGTCTAACTTTAACAATATATGTAGCACACCAGGATTATAGAGTCCTTAAGACTTTATTTTCAAGACCTTTACAAGCATTTTACGTTTTTCAATGAGTATTTTTCCAGAATAAAAATGTCCACAATAGTTCATGTCAATAACTCACGAACATATTGACAAGAACCATAAAAACAATAAAATAAAATACCAACAATGGATCTCATTTTGAGAATTATGATGTGCATTGAACTTATCAAGAAACTTGGATGAAAAGTAACTAGTCTGTACTTTGTGAATAGTCTAATTCCACAAACTTGCCTATATATATTCATCTGTTTTTTCCTGAGACTACTTGTTCAGACTTTTATCAAAGATAATCACTTATGATCCTTTGAAATCATGTTTCAGCAACTGTTTGAAAGGTTCAGCTAAGACAAAGATGCACCTGTATGCAGCTTTTTTTAACCTCCACAGGCAATTTACAGAGCTATGTCACTATCTGGCAACTTTGCTTGGAAAAGCTTGTTTCCCCCGCCAATAGAATGGTATAAATGGTATGAATGGTGATGTTGTCAATGACCATAGATTATTACAGTGAAATCAATATTTAATAAAAGCGAATTCATTTAATTGTTTCCTTCCCATAAAAATGTCATCAAAAAGAATACAATCATCATACCTAGTTTCCTTCCTTAATCTCTAAAGTTATAAAGCTGAATGAAGTGTGATGGAAAAGGTAAAATACTGAGAAGTAACAATGACCTTGACATATGACCCCTATGCAACCACTAACTGATACACAGTATATCTTCTAATGATTACATGTATATAAAGTTTCATTCCCTAATCTTCAAACAGCTCTTAAGTTATGGAGTATATAGAAAGTGTAGGGGAAAAAAAACTTAAGATATTGAGCTGTGACCTAGTTACTGAAGATATGACCTCCAATGTGGTAACAAACATACCTTCTAATGATTGTGCATAATTATGCCATTTTCTTTCTTTAATCTCAAATGATCTGAGAGTTGCAAAGCAAAAAAGAAAGTGTGCAACATGGATGGACAGAAACAATACTACATTGCCAAATTTTCATGAAAGGAGTTGGGAAATAAGTTATAAATATCTTTTTCCATTGTGTTGTACACTGAAAGTTCAATTTTCTGCATTTTTTTTGCACCAATGTTCCCATAAATCTTGATTTCTCTGCACCTCTTGGATATGTGGGTTTTTTTAAAACTATTACTTCTAAATGCAACCAATTATATGTCACTTTGAATTCTTCTGAGTTGACTGAACATAAAATTACATGGTTTGGACTTTTGCCTCATTAAATAATGGAAAAAAAATTCTTATAAAATTTTTATAACTGTAACAACAGAACTGTGAAGGAGAAAATAAAGTCAATGAAAAAATTATAAACATCTTTTGGAAATATTGCATGATTTTAGCCCTGCCAGCAATTGGTCATGCATGATTTCTGGTGAGGAATAACCTGAAGAGTTGTGTCCTATCAAATAAATACAAGAAACACTTTCCTTTGAATACTGGACAAGGAAACTGGGATTTCCAACATTTGCAAATCTGATAAATTCTTAAATAACTTATTTTTTATGTGCAATGTACAACAGGGTGTTTTTTCTAAAAACTGTCCTATCTAATGACCTTTATTTGGAATAGATATTCAAACTAAGAGTAATAGAAAATATGTACACCAAATACACATTTGTTTAGTGATTTTGTTTTGCATGGTATCATAGTTAAATAAAAATCTGTACACCAATCTACACCTTTATATGGTGATTTTGGATTCTTTGGTATCTTAGTTTTATAAAATTATACAATTTTTAAAAAAGTTAAATACTCCAACATTTTGTAAGCAATCATCCTTGAACAAGTTTTCCTTAGAACCCATTGTCTCACCTTGAACAAGTTTTCCTTAGAACCAATTGTCTCATCTTGTCACTGTGTTGCTGAATTGACCTATATCTGGCAAATACTTTACCATCAAACTTTAACATCACTCATGCTGCCACTTGTGTTTCTATGTTTCACCATATTAATATAAGCCAGACAATAAATCTGGTAATTAAAATTTTCAGAAATAAATTATATCAAGAGAACTGGTATATAATTCCTGAGCACATTTTTCTTGTAGTTCTACTTGTAATTTGTTGAGTTGACATGTCCGACATGCACTGCAGCCTTTTCAAATGAACATATTTTAAGAACTCATTTACTTTATTTGACTGAAGGTGTTAATTTAAGTGTAGAGAAAAACTAAAATGTCATAAATCTAGTTCATAATTTTTTTCTCCTCCTTTTCCTGTTTGCTCTTTGTTGTCCTGTCAAGCAACAGTTTTCAGTGTATTAAACTATTCTTTCTTGTTCTTTCCTTTTCCAGTACTTGATCTTGTGTTGTAAGTTTTAGTGGTAGTGGTGACAATGGTCTCCTTCTCCACATTAATAATGGAGCCATCCACCAAAAAGTTGGTTCTCATGGCAACCCAGGATTGCCACAACATGGCAATAGGAATGATGACCCACAGTGCATTGAAGAAAACAAGATAAACCCACAGATAAAGGAAGTTGCCTGTGTTGAGTGCTTTGCTGCCAGTCAACCACTCTGGGCAAAATGTCATCCAACCTGAAACAAATTAACACCTTGATTAATTTCATGAGAGGTTTCTACGTTACCAAAACCAATCAAACTATTTAAAAATACCCAGGCCCCTCCCTGTCTTAAGAGCTTTGCAACAATTAATTTCTAGAAGTGTCACACTTTAGAGAAGCAGTTCTTAAAACTTTTTGTGCAGCCATTAGGTTTATGGTATTAACCTCACCAATCAAATGCTAACAAAACACTTAATCAGGAATTTTCAAATACAATGGTTGATCTTGGCAATAAAACAGCATGTCAATCAAGTTTTGAGTTGTGACCCATAGGTCAAAAACCACTGCTCTAGAATTAAACTGACATATCCATATAATCTATGTACATTTCATCAACTCCTTTATCATTCAGCTTCATCAATAAAATTGATTAAATGTTAAAAATTTATCAATTAATAAAGTTTATAAATAATCTTAAAAATTACACCTCTTTGCCAAATCTACACAATCAAAATATCACATGAAATACAATAATGGATAAACCGGATGATTTTCAGGGTCCGTCTTGAAGTCAAAAGTTGGGAGGGGGGGAAATTACCCAAGGCTGCATTAGAATGAAAGAGGGAGAATTTTCTAAATAATAGATGGATTTATTGAAGATGTTGTTGTGCTTAAAATATTACCATTATGTGCGTAGTTTATTTTGTTAATTACTTTTAGTGCAATTTCTTTATTAATTTGCAGGAATTCTGTAATCATTCATCCTAGAATGGATCCTGAATTTTCTAGGTGCAAGTAATATGAGAAATTTAATCTTTTAAATTTATTTGTTTCCTGAATAGAATGGCATACAATATATTTACCACCATACATTTCACCAACACTCAGTACAGCATCCAATTTACTTACCACCATACAGTTCACCAACATTCAGTTCACCAAAACAGAATACAGCATCCAATTTACTTACCACCATACAGTTCACCAACACTCAGTACAGCATCCAATTTACTTACCACCATACAGTTCACCAACATTCAGTACAGCATCCAATTTACTTACCACCATATAGTTCACCAACACTCATTACAGCATGCAATTTACTTACCACCATACAGTTCACCAATACTCGGTACAGAATCCAATTTACTTACCACCATACAGTTCACCAATACACAGTACAGCATACAATTTACTTACCACCATACAGTTCACCAACACTCAGTACAGCATACAATTTACTAACCACCATACAGTTCACCAATTTTCTGTACAGCATGTAATTTACTTACCACCATACAGTTCACCAACACTCAGTACAGCATCCAATTTACTTACCACCATACAGTTCACCAACACTCAGTACAGCATACAATTTACTAACCACCATACAGTTCACCAATACTCAGTACAGCATGCAATTTACTTACCACCATACAGTTCACCAATACTCAGTACAGCATGCAATTTACTTACCACCATACAGTTCACAAACACAGAGTACAATCTGCACAAAGTGCCTGTAGTACTTGTTCTTCAGTATTGCATAGATCAGGAAAGCAGCCAGAGGGGCACAAAATCCAACTGTCAAGATCTCCAGGGATACAATTGTGGCATCAAAGGTGGCCCAGCGTGCATCCGCTTTACCATACTCCTTCCCTGTTGGAATTAAAGAATTATTGAACAAAGAAAAAGTGAATGTACATGTTTAAATAACTGAACCAAGGACCACTTCTTTTTTAGCCTACTCTTTATTCTGGCTAAGTAAAAACGTTCAACATGAACATTCAGGTTTACGGGTTTATAAATGTATGGACTTTTACACAGATACAAATGTGATCTGGAGGTATAGATATGTACAAAGATGCCAAAGTGATTTGGTGGCATGGACATGTAAATGGATATCAAAGTGATTGCTATGTGAGGCTATTGCCATGGTGGCCTGTGCAAAAAATCTATTGATGAATAAATTAATAATGAACATCCCAGCAATCAATTAAGGACAGAAAGATAAACTGTATTAAACTAAATTTTATTCACATAGTTTGTAAATGAAGGCTGTACTACTTATAGTAAGTGCTCTTGACTGCCAGTATTAGTCATTTTATGTGGAAACAAGTATATTTTTTTATGGACCACCAATGCCCGAACACAATGATGAATGTTTAGTGGAATGGCATTGTACTCACATGACTATGTAACAGGGTTGTGGGAAAAAGGTGTGAATTGTCTGGTGAGTGCAAGTGTGAACTTTACTGTGACAGGACTGGGGACAATAGGTGTGAATTGTGTCTGGTGAGTACAAGAGTGAACATTACAGTAACAGGACTGGACAACTGGTGACTGCAGACAAATAAGGTGAATTGTATCTGGTGAGTGGAAGTGCAAACTTAACAGTGCAGGGCTGAGGACAACAGGTGTGAATTGTGTCTGATCAGTGCAAGTATGAACTTAACAGAGTGTGTGTGTGTGTGTGTATTTTGAATTTTTAATGTAGCTTTATAAAATTTAAGTCTTATTACTATGATGTCTGCAGTGTGATAGTTAATAACATTGTCTATCAGTGAGGCATCGTAGCACAGACATTTAGCATGATGTCCCACCTAGTCACATTATCCGGACACCAGGCTGACCAGTCCTAACACTAACCTCTTAATGCTAAGTACCAAGTGAGGAAGCTGCTAGTACCATTCTTATAAGTCTTTGGTATGACTCAACCAGGGTTTAGGTGGCGCTCACCAGTTATTATGTACTTTTGAGAGAGTGATGTATGTAAGGTGAAGTTGTTTGCATTTTAAACATGCACAGTGGAGAGAATGTTGGCATACCTATATACTACTTTCATGTAATGTGGATGAAATTTCTTTTGATATTGTACTTTTGGAAATTTTAAATGATCTTAGGACACTGCTAACTAAAATGACTGCTCCCTTGTGCTCCAAAAATCAACCTAAATTTGTCTAAAGTACACTATTCTTGGCAGCTATTAAAATATGGAAAATGAATTTTGCCAAACTAGATAATACCAGCTTCTAAAAGTGCAATGACTGAATTACCAAATACATAAAACGTAAAAAAATTATCGGCTCTTTTTTTTTACAATTTACCTCTGAAGTTCGAAAAGAGAAAATGAGCAAGTAGAGCTAGCACTTTTTTGAAAGGTGCACATCTGGAGTAAGGCCAAGCCTTATACTCTCTAACCCATATTACACCCATCAATCATACATCAAAATAAAGGGAATTAAAGGTTCTTTGAACAACACCTAAGATATACAAAGTCTCTTTTAAATAACCAGTATAACTAGTGAGGAAACCCGGGGAAACTCTTTTTCTTTAAAATTTTAATTCTATGCGAAATACGAAACTGTAGAGCGCCACCTTAAACCCACGACCTCCTCGTCCAAGTGGATGCGCTAACCACTAGGCCTCCACATCAGTTGAACTTTATAGTGACAGGACTGTGGACAACAGGTATGAACTGTGGCTGGCAAGCATAAGTGTGAACTTAACATTGACAGGACAAGAGAAAACAATTTCAGAGAATAAGTTTTACTTTCTTACAAAGCAACCTGATTGACCCAATGTTATAATAATTGGGCAGTGTTCTTATTTCACAGGTGCCTGACAGGAGAGGTCTAACTATACTTACAAACAAGTGCTGTGAAATGGTCAGATTTTTCTGGTGTCACTGTCAATGCAAGGAGCACAAAAGAACCTTCCTGAAAAAGGGGGACAAAAATCATATATTAATATATTTCTAAAGAAAAAGTTTCAATGATGAGACTAATAATTAATAGATTCAATGATACTTGCAAAACATTTTAGTCACTGCAAAGGTAAGTTAAGATAGTAATTAAAATACATGAAGATGACACATAATAATATATCATTTTGTCAAGTAGAATTCTGTGTTTGGAAAATATGCATCAACACACTTTCCAGATCTGACCTCCACCGCCAAGTTTGGGCCATTTGGATGAGGCATTAAGATGAGGAACTTCCCAAAGATCAAAGGTCAGTTGGTATGTTCATTTGTCTTTTCGTGCTCAGAAAATATGTACATGTGAATAGGATGGAATCTCAATAGTTCGTAAGCAATAACCTAGGGTCTACATATCTTGCAGATACAGAGAGACCCTTCAGCCAGTTACATTAAAAAAACATGTTTTCTCAAACCCAGGAAGTGTATATACATATAATTATTCTCAAACAGTTACAAATTTATGACCCAGAGATTAAGTTCCCTTGTTGAAATGGATTCTGGGAACAATATCAGTGGCATAAATTTGTCTTCCATATCCAGTAGGTCTATGTATATGTGTGTGTGTGTGTGTGTGTGTGTGTAAGTGAGAGAGAGAGAGAGTATAAATGGATATTAAATTTTAAGAAATCAATTAAAGTTAATATACTAAAAAATTACTTAAATCAGGTTGACATGCAAAACTCACAAATTTGCACATCAGTAAAGACTGAGTTGCCTCCATCTCAATATTAGAGAACATGTATCCATTGTAAGCATATATCAATCAGTTTCAGCTTCATGACTAGAGTTACACTCATAAATCACCAATTAACTCCAGCTTCATAGATAGAATTACACTCATAAATCTACAATTAACTCCAGCTTCATAGATAGAATTACACTCATAAATCTACAATTAACTCCAGCTTCATAGATAGAATTACACTCATTAATCTACAATTAACTCCAGCTTTGTGACTAGAATTACACTCATAAATCATTATTTAACTTAGCTAAAATTACACTCATAAATCACCAATTAACTCTAGCTTCATAGCTAGAATTACACTTATAAATCACCAAAGCCAAACCCATAATAACCTTGCCCTGGTTAATTTCTCAAGAACATAGTGTGACCCTGCTATAACATGGTAGTTGGGAGCCATAGAACCCGACCGTGTCATAGACTGAACTGTGTTATAAGCAGCCAGGTCAGTTAGCTGAAGAAAATGATTCATGTACCCAAATATATTTGCGGGGATGTAGGTAATAAATGACTGTGCAAAAATACATGCTTCACTGGCAGTTATCATCTTAAATTGGTGCATATTAAATGAGAAATACACCTGTAGTGAAAACAGAGAAGGCACATATATTATTTTACTTTATTCAGTTTTAAGTCGCCATTGGTAGTGTTTGTAAACAAACTTGTTTCATGCAAACAAGAAACTTTCACAGCACAGTCACATTGGAAAATGAAAGAATCCATCTGATTTCATTGCTTTTATCTAAGTTTGGTAAGGATTTCCTTTGAAGAAAGATTCTTTGTTTTTATTGAAGATTGTAGTCAGCTTTCTTTGATGAAGGGTGCATGCATTATTGAAGTCGCCGCTAAAGGGCTGCTTTGGAGAACCAAAGAAATGTCTATTTCTTATTGTGGCAGTAACATCAAATAATTGTATGGCATGATTGAGTCTGATTTTTGTTCCCATCTACTTAGTTCATTTTCAAAACAATCAGTGCTCCAAGGTAATCTGTGTTATTTGAAATTGCAGAAAACTATATTATCTGGGCACATTTAAAAAAAAAGAATTGGCCATCATTTGGTCGATTGATGTTACTGTTTCTCCCTGCCTACTGAATAGACTAACCAGTAAGATCATGGTTTGTTTTGGCTTTTTTTTACATATGTGGTAGCGGAGTGATGTTTCCTTCGCCACATGCATAAGAAATTTAAAAAAAGGGTCAATGGACAAGAGAGATGCAGGTATTCTGGGTCTGATGACAGGAATTACTACAGAAAATGTGAGTGCTGAAGGATTTAATTATGAGTGAAAAGAAGGGGGGAATTTATCTTACCATCCACATACAAATGTCAGTCTATGTAAATATATTAATTTCTAGCAAGAGGCCGAAAAGCTGACGAAAGATAGATTATGAAGAAATAACTCATCTGGTTGATCTCTGCTACCAGAAATGTCAAAAAAACAATAAAAAAATTTGATATCACACAACATAAAGTACTCATGCTAGATGTCAACATAAATAGATTATGATATAACAATACACTGTTAAGGTGGTGTGTCAATATGGACATAGAATTTGTTTATTTAACAATGATAAATTTCAGTGCATTTTATATCAAGTTTGCAGCTTCTTTTCTTGGGGTCTCTGAATTTCTCCACTCCATACCAATGGAGTTTATACAAATTTAAACAGCCAACAATGTTGCAAAAAAACAAAAATCGCTGGATGGCATATTTTGCTGCCAATAAGGAAAAAATTGCAATTTGCAACATTGGCAAAGCCCTGCACGATCACTGAATAAACTTTTTACACATTATTTTTCATACTTTTAAGAAGAAAAAACTGTTTTTTCATGTACAAGAAAGATACATATAAAATTTCAGGAGCCATGACATGATCACGTTGTATTATTCATACACGATCTCTTCCACAAAATGATGATTGACTTTTTACGTTTCTTTTCAAACTTTTAAGAAAGAATTTTTTGGTACGAGAAAAATACATCTATATGAAATTTTGTGAGCCACACCAAAACTGTGTTATATCCGAATTCGTGTTATAATGGAACATGGTATAACTGGGTCACACTGTAATATTAAATGTCACCACACTTCCTCATCCTGATCACATGCCAATGGTTGAGCATCACTCCAAGTTGTGAATGAACACTTAGATATAAAAAAAGAAAATTTACCAGAAGCAAAGAGAAAAGACAAAAAGTATGTAAAGTATGTATCAGAACTTGCAAGTTAGTTTCAACATTATTGATGTAAATTTAAACAATAATCCGAAGATTATCCAAAGTCAGAAGCCTAGGAGTTGTCTATGATAATTTTAGCAACACATTAGGTTAACTTACTCCTTGGTGTTACTGTAATGTCAGAACATGTCATGTATTAGAGACAATTAATCTGTTAATTAGTTGGTGTTAGTTAAATCTGGCATTAAAATGAAGGCTTATAACATGTGTGTAACTGCAAATAGACTTTCTTTTGTTCATGATGTACACAACTTCCAACAACATAGTTTAATGACATCTTATGGTTCTTTAACCTTTTGACATCTGCCATTTGCAAATGGGACCAGTGGGAGGATTAATATTCATCTTTAAATATTCTCCAAGCCCATTTATTTGACACCTATTGTCTTGGCCATGTCCTCTCTTTTAACCACACTATCTACCCTCCACCCCAGATACCCTGTGGCCACTCATGAACAAAATACAACAATACAACATCCAATATCAATGGCATTTGCTTAAAAATTTAAGGACTTAACTGAAAGAAAAACAACCAATTAATGACATGGAAGAGAGAGCATGTTAACATCTTTGATTCTGATCACTGCAAAGGGGTCCCTGGGGTCACAGAGAAATTCCAAAAACTTATTTCATATTTGAACTTTACAGGGAAATCACCTGCCAAGTTCAACTGTAGTGTCATGAATGATAAAACAGAATTTTTGTTTACAAGGAACGTGATCGATAAGTATGTGGATAGACACAGAAAAAAACGGGTATACAAATATATAACTTTACATTATATAACCCATGTAGGGGCCTTGATGGCCAAGTGATCTATTGCTTTTACGATTACTGCCATCTCACCTGTCTGCATGGGTTTGAGTCTTTGGTTTGACCAATATGGGTATATGAAAAAGCCTGCCAGTAGCTTCCCATGGGATGGTGGTTCTTACCATGCATTTTTCCCTGGATTAATATAACCCAAGCCAAGAGTTCTTACCAGAGTGAAATGGACGAGAACATCAAAGACCAGCCAAATAGTTATCAGCTGATCCACTGGTGACAGTCTTCGTCGAAAACACCATGCAAATAGGAAACCAGCTCCAGCATACACCACAGTCACCAACAGTGACACCACTGTAACCATAGAAATCAACTGATCTGCCATTCTTTAGCTGTAATCTTTCCTCAATCTCCTATAAAACAGAATGGAAAAGTCTTGTTAAAACACAATAAAAATAATACTAAGCATTTACAAACCATGTCATCCCCTTGTGCACACAATGATATAGAACAGGCCTGATGGTCCATATTACATGCAAAGGTTACTGACCTTGTAATTTAAGGATCATTTCAATTAACTTGCATTGCTTAACTGGCCTTATGCAAATATCCATCTCCAAGATTTTGCACACAAAAAAAAACTTTCAAAGCAGACAAAAGGAAATTCCTAATGCATTTGTATGAGTGTTAGGACTGGTTGCCTGGTGTCAGAATAATATGACTGTGTGCACCATCATGCCACATGTCTGTGGCATGATGCCCCAGTGCTAGACATCACTATAAACTGTCACAATGCAGACATCATAGAGATATTACTGCAAAATTTTTAAAACTACGTTAAAAATCCAAATCAAAAACACACAAACCAATCACTTGCATAATCACCTCATTAATATGCATGCATCTCACTTATTACTATACTTGTCCAAGATCTAAATGATGTACATATATATTTCAAATTTGATCGAAAATGGATCAGGAACATAGCCTACAGACTAGTAACACTGTCCACCAATCAGATGCAAGATTATCTCACTAATGCTGAACCCATCCAAGATCTTGGTGATATAAACTCTTATTACAAGTTCATGCTCATCCCAGATCCTAATGAAATTCAAAGTTTCATTATAATCACATCAAAAATATATCCTCCAGAGTGGGAACATGGTCAGCCAAAGAGATGCCAGATTGCCTTATTATGTATGGATCATACATGTTTTCAAACTCATCCCTGATTCTGATGATATAAAACCATATTCCAAGTTTTAGAAAATCATATCCAATATATTTCATTCCACAGTGTTAAAAAACAACTGTCAATGGAAGGACAATACACAACAAATAGTAGAAGATGCAGGACTTAGGCAGGTCTAAACCATAAACTTACATGGCCTTAAAACAGGAGAGAACAAATTATGGTTTTCAGGCCAAATCCAGTCCATGACTGAGATTTATCCATTAATTTACATTATATTGTGTGGCTTTAAAAGTAACTTATCCAGCCCATTCCCTGTAGGAAGTTGCCCATGCCTGCGCCAGATAAAACCAGAAAATGAAAGTCAAGAAATATTAACAACATAAAAGCTAAATGACACATTCATTAAAAAACATAATAATAGATAAGACCATGATGACTTTAATAATCCATATTAAATCAAGATCTAAAATGGCTTTCATAAAATCCTAGTTGCTACATTAAACATGGAAATATTTTTTAAAAAAATAGTGAGTAACTACTGGCAGGTGTATATGCATACAGTATAACTTGGCAGGTGTGTATCATGTTTCTTGACTTGGCAGCAGTGCATGCAGATACTTTTCAGTAATTCACACTATGCATGCATATCTGCCAAGTCATACTGTATATATGCATATCTGCCAAGTCATACTGCTTGTATGCATATCTGCCAAGTCATACTGCATGTATGCATATCTGCCAAGTCATGAAGTATGCATGCATACCCACCAAGTCATGCTCTGTCACTTTGAACTGCCAAACATTCAGGCACAATCATGATTTTAAAAACTCAAACTCCCAAATATCCAAATAAGACAACTGTTCATGGGAGGGGGGGAGGAATGAGTATTATCTAAAATGTAGTCTCTATTGAAAGAATGTCATGATTTTAGAAAGTATTTGGAACTTACTGATGTATCGAGCAAAGTGTTAACTTATGATTAAAAGGTTTTAATGCAAACTGAAACCAGTAGTATGAATAGCTGCCCTTTGAAAGATACATCTAGTTTGGAAACAAATGAAATTTCTGATTTGAAACAAAGGAACATCACAAAATTATCAGGAATGGATAATGTTACTAGAAAATGGCAAGATTAAAAAAAATTAAATGAATAAAATAAAAGCTTAAAACACAGGTTTTGTTTTTGGTTTGGTGGGTTGTTTTTGGAACAGCAGCAAAAGAAGATCATAAAGTGTGAAGACAATTGGATGTAAGTGCCTTGCCTACAGATGCACCATTGCAGCTGACCCAGGGCTGGTAGGATTCAAAATAAACACTGATTTACTGCAGCAACTATCTCCATGAGATTCAACTTACTACTTGTACTATTCTGTATTTAGAGGCCCTGAGTGGCAGTGTGGTCTAAAATGCTCACCATTCTGGATCACTGCCATCTCACCTCTGTTTGAGTGTGTTCGAGTCTCAGGCTCAGCTTACTTGGGTACATGAGAAAGCTTGCCAGTAGCTTTTCGTGGGTCGGTGGGTCTTCCCAGGGTTTTCCAGGGTTCTTCCTCCACCAGTTATACTGGCTGCCATTTATAGCCTATCTTGTGCTGAAAAATGGCATTAAACCCTACTGCAACAATTCTATATTTACAAATCCTCAGTGAAATGACATACTGATTTTACTACTATAACCCCAAACCCATAGAGGGATGACATACTGGTGTTATTATTATAACACTAAACCCACATTAGAATGACATTCTGATGTTATTACTATAACCCCAAACCCAGAGGGATCATATACTGGTGTTATTACTATAGCACAAAACCCATAGAGGGATGACATACTGATGTTATTACTATAACCCCAAACCCATTGAGGTCCGACATACTGGTGTTATTACTATAGCACAAAACCCATTGAGGTCCAACATACTGATGTTATTACTATAACCCCAAACCCCCAAACAGATGACATACTGGTGTTATTACTATAGCCCCAAACCCACATCAGGATGACACATTGGTGTTATTACTGTATCCCCAAACCCACATAGGGATGCCATTCTAATGTTATTACTATAACTCCAAACCCACATAGATGTTATTAACTTATCTCTAAACCTGCTGAGAGATGACATATTGGTGTTATTACAACATGTATATCCCCAAACCAAAAGTGAAATGACATACTGTAATTATTACTATAACCCCAAACCCACACAGGGATGACACACAACATTTTGTTACTATGTTCCCAAAATCCAAAGCATATGACTCTATGGTCCTAAACTAAGTATCAAAAATAAAAGAAAACCATAAAAGTTTTGTAAAATTCAACAAATATTTACTACCCTAGAACAAAAAGTGAAAATTTAAATCCACTTACAGTACTGTGAATTAAATTACAAAGTTCTAAAAGTTCTATTACAAGTCTAAATGTATAAAGTTCCAACTGAATTCCAGTTGTAGTCCAAATAAGTTCAAATATTGAATGTGTTTATGTGGCTGTAGTCTCTAATATACTAATGTGCCTCTGGCCTGGATTGTTATGATATGCTTAGTCTTTTGATGCATCAGAAAAAATCCATAAAATGTTCTAGTCTGAATTCACTATGATCCCAAGTTGATGTTCCAGTCCATGAATAGTATTGATGAGCACCTTGTATTTCCAATGAATAAATAATTTGAATGAAATAATCCACACAAATGAAATAATGAATACAATAATAAGAATGATTCTCCTAAAGATCTTAAAGCAAGAATGAGTAATTTCTCAAGTAAACAAGATTTTTTAAAAAGCTAAGACTACAAAAACAGAACCAGGATAAGGGTCAAAAGTTCATTTTTAGAACATTCTAAATTGTCAACAAGATATGGTCTATTACTAAAATTATATTAAAAAACATGGCAAACATCTGGTAGACAAGCTTCTTCATGGAGGAATACCAATGTCTTAGACACTCAGATTAAGATATATATATATATATATATATATATATATATATATATATATATATATATATATATATATATATATATATATATATATATATATAGCTAACTCCATTTAACATTACTACTTGATCAAGGAACTAAATCTTCGGTCTCAACCTTCATGTCTTTAGAATCAAATAAACAACAGTTTATTTCCAATAAAAGACATTGTATATTGTATTGTAGAATTTAATGAGGCCAAAAAAGGGAATTAATAGTTTGAAATTACTACTAATGGAGTTCATAAAAATAATCCATTGTCTGCTTGATCCTTATTATTTGAAAGAGTGTAAACTATGTATCCAATGTATCCAGTGGAGTAAGTGATTCTCAAAAACACATATGACTATCACTTTTCCAGCTGCCTCTCACATGCCATGGATGTCTGCACCTGGGATTATATGCATACTAGCCCATAATATTTTATATCTAACAGTATGTTAGTAATTGGTTTAAAAGACTGCCACCACCATACATTGGAACCATACATTGGAACTTGACATTTGATTGCTGGAGTTTTTTAAGATGGTGTGGTCATTCTGGTTGTACCCAAAACAAAAAATGTAGATCTGTTCTTTTTTTTTCTGACAAAACTAATGTCAGAAGAATACAAAAAACCACAAAAAGACCAAGTGCAGATAAACTTGTTAGTCTATAGTCTGAACATATCTCCCCGTTTGTTTGTAACTCCCTACCGATTTCAATAAAAGAAATCTTTAATATGATAAAAAGTGCACAGATCTTAAGTCAATTCATTCATTGATATATAATTTCTAACCTGAATGTGACCTGATTGGCCCTAACAATGGATTTCTCTGCACCTTTCATGCTTAACAGACTTTCCATCCTGATATGACACCATGTTGCATACATTATATGAGCAAGTGGATTTCCTCAGGCAATATTGTAATGTAGTTCATTCTATTCAGTAACTACTGAATAGTTTTGTAAATTATGATAATGTTGAGAGTTTAGAGTTATATCCCTTTACACACATGTACATAGAAAGTAAACCACTTGTTAAATCCACGTGAAAGGCAAGTTTGTAGTTGTCATTCTTTTCCTTTTGCTTGATTTGACATTGTAAATATCAGAAGCAGAAGACATAGTATATTCCGTTAATGTACATATATGTGCAGTCATAAATATACCCTTTTGCTGAAAATGGATTTGTCCAGAAACTCAAAATAACTGACGAACATGGTCGTTTTTTTTTACCCTGAAAACTTCCATTAGGAACGAAATGCACAGGGTCACACCTGAGCAAATCGATAAATGAACATTCTGTCCATCTTTCACCTCATTTGTGCTTTTCATTTTTATAGCTGGTAGATGTAGCAACTACAGAAGTTTTATCAATAAAATTTGAAATACGATATCAATAACATATACATATATTTATAGTACATATAAGGTGATATATTGTAAAGTACTATACTGCAAAAAAATCAGACTCCTTTGGTAGCAACTATATATTCATTGATTATAAATATCAATGCTACCGCTATCTATAACCAAGCAGTGTCTTTTTATTATCACTGCTATAAAATGGTATCAAACCTGCTTGATACCTTTGGATATGAAGTTCTGAAGGCTACTCGCAGCTCAGATTGTTGCAGTATCCATGCCTCCTGCATTATCATCTTCATTTGTCTGTGATTTTATAATTATTTTAAACTGTTTAAGAAATAAGTTCATATTATGACAAAAAATACCTACACAATTGAACTGTGCAATAAAGCAACAACAAAATAAAAGAAAATAAAAATAAAAGTATATACAGTACTATATTTAACTTTGCACAGAAAATATTAGAGAAAAAAATATATTATGTAAACCAGCATTCATAAAAACAATATTTTAGATGAATTGGTGTAAAAATAATTATCATACAAATATGCATCTATAAGGAATTAATACCTGGATTGTTACATTGTACTTATAGATTTTTTTAAAGTAAGGAGGTGGATGTTACCAATCCCTTTTGTTTTTCACTTTTTGTATGAATAACACACAAATAAAGACAAGCTTTTCACACAATTTGGCTTTTAGATTGAACATACACTCATCATTGCAAATTCTGAATAAGTAAAGCTGCATATTCTGTATTAGCTGAGGCAATTTCCCCAAAATTTCCTTTAACCATGTACATTTGTAAATTATACTTCAAGAACAGTTTAGTTATATTCTCTAGTGATTATTTCATTAATTAACCTCAATAAGCATTCCATTACTGGATTTGTATTTAATATATACTGTACAAAATAATGGTCACTTTTTAGAGAGAACTTTTTTTTGCTATTGCTATGAGCAAAAACCATGAAAAAAAGATATTTTATTTGCTAATTTATTATTTCTGATGCTATGACCTTCTCATAAATACAATATTTATTAACCTGAGATGAAATTTTAAATTTGGCCTGTTATTCCTAAGTAGATATGTGCAATATATAGAGGCCTAAATGCATAGCATTTGTCATCACGGTCATGTTCAACTGTCATCCGTCTGTCCAAGTTTCTGCACAAACAATTCAAAGCAGGCAAGTGAAATCTGGCTGGCATGTCTACCTGCATGCGCACATAACACTTGTACCTACAGTTAGACTATAAGCAGAGATACGAAACAAAACTGTCCAAAAGTTCCTATATGTTCATAAATAACACAATTTTAATTAAGCGCATATCGCTACACATACGGTAAAAAAAATTATATCTTTTATAAATCAACAAATTTACTGCTGACTAAACAGGAAAAAGAGTCGTCAATCAAGTTCACACTGAATTATGATCAGTCTCGAACGGTCTTTTAAAAACTAGAAAAATTTACCGCCTACAGACGCCATGGACGTGCTCAATTCCTTGTTTCAATTGACTCCATTCTTATCCGAGAAACGTACAGAGCGATTAGCAGCTTTGGGCAAAAAGGATAAGGAACAACTTATTGTCCAGCTCGCTTTGGTAGAAGCTCCACAAAGAAATGCTAACTGGTCGTTTTGTCCTATGACTAATTGATCCCATAGTCGTCCCTTAAATTTGTTCAGTTCTTTTACCCGGATATATGTGGTTTCGTTCGTTTCCGAATAATATTATTTCCTTTATCTAGGCAGTGATTCAGTTGAACTCTAAATTAAAAACCATCATTGTGGGAACATTGCGCTGATAAAGCGTAAAATGAACTGTTCTACATTAGAAAATCGCGTCTTCTCATGAAGAGACTTTGTAGGTTGGTAGATTGAAGAAAAAAAAAACCACAGAAATTAAAAATATCCTTAAGAATAGTTTTCAAAATGTCATTAATTCAGTCTAAAAGAAGGTATAAGTCATTCACACAAACAATATTGAGTATGCTAATAAATTAGACATGTTAGTCATTTTTGTTGTCTATTTATTATAATGCTTGCATTTTGATCTTAGTTTTTAAATTTATTGTAAGTTCATACAATGGTGGTCTTTTTCTAAATAGAAATATGTATAAATTTTTTGTATTTTTCTATTTACAAAGTTAATATAATTTATAGCTCTTTAATATCTAATTATTAAATTTTATTTCATGTTACATTAATCCGCAAATTGTGGAAAACGTCATGATTTATGCTTTCAGTACCTTTATTTACCTATTTCAGACACTTACTTTAATTAGTGGTATATATATATATATATATATATATATATATATATATATATATATATATATATATATATATATATATATATATATATATATATATGTATTTGCTTTATTAATGTCCATCACAATAAAACGAAGAATGTCAATACATGTATAAACAATTTAAAAATATTTCCACAATAAATGACCGCGACTACTCTTTATATTCTACACACTCAGATTTACTCCAATTCACTGTCATCATCTTTTAAAAGTTAACTGAATGCATATATAAGACGTACAGTGTTGTTTTTTTTTTAATATAAATGCTAATAGTCGACCCAGATGAGCGTGATAAGTGGGTCAGAGGCGGGGGGGCACTTAAGTGGGTTGAGATAAAAAATATTTAGAAAGAAAAGCTTGTTCAATGTTTTCAAGACAAACCAAGCATATTTGCTGCTAGCAATTGTTTTTATTCAAAAGTGTCAATTGTTTTATAAGATATATAATAAATTTTGACTAATAACATAATCTCATTAAGGTAATCCATAACGATTATGTCGGGGTCAGTGCTAGCTCCTTGCATGGCCCCAACTGTTGAGGGGGGGAGGGCTGGATCATGCAGTACTTTTTCCTGAAAGGTAACAGACTTAAGTTAACAAGATTCGAGAGAACAAAGTCAGTATTTTTTATTGAAGACTTTAGATAAAATTGTTCCTTAAAAATTGTATGTATGGGTAAGAAGGCCTTGTGGATACTACGGCGCCAGTCTGAAATAAAATAAAATCATTATCCACAAATTCTAAACAAAATATAAATTTCTTTTTAAATTTAAAACTGTCAAATTTAAATGATCCATAAAGTTATGATGTCAGAGATAAAAAAAAAAGATTGCAAAAAGTACCTTATCTTCATCTAGATTCCACGCTTTGTTCAAAATTTCCGTTTTGGTTCGTTTCTCGAATTTCCCACAGATTCATTTGAAAAGACTTGCGCCTATGTTAAGTTATTGATGTATATAAACCTATAGACTCTTTACATAATGTTTATTTTTTTCCTTTTCTTCTTTATTTGAGTGTGTTGTAGAGGGTACTATACCATTGTGCTTTAGTTTAAGTTTAAACCTATTTTACTGTCAAACACTTTGATTAATTGGGTACAAGTTTTCACAACTTAGAATAACTTTTAATCAGAACTTTCTTTGGATAGCGCCAGGTCTTGTGACTCGGTCGAATTAATAAACGACCATATAAACTAAGTTTTGGGTGTTGAAAGCTAACTTTAGGGCCAAACGTTTGATTTAGTTTTAAACAAGTCAAAAAGAAAGTATGGTACGAAATATTATCCTATTCCTGCAGAATGAGCATGCAAGACCGTAAACTCAACATCTGATTCGATATTTCATTTAGAAACTGTCATAATTTTCGATATTCAAAAGCATACTTATTATAAATTCGATCGTATCTTATTACTGTGATCAATATTCAAAAGACCGAAAATGTATTCTATTATTTTTATTTTGAGTTGAGACAAAAACTAAAAGAATAACACGGATAAAAGTCAAACCTGCAAGCGTTTTTAATGTTTTACAGAATAAAATGTTAATTTAGAGTAAAATAATTTAAATATCACATATATCCATCCCCGGTCCTGTAGTATAATGTATCGAGTATCTCCACCCCCGCCCTGTAGTATAATGTATCACGTATCTCCATCCTCCGTCCTGTAGCATAATGTATCGCTTATCTCCACCCCCGCCCTGTAGTATAATGTATCACATATCTCCATCCCCCGTCCTGCAGTATAATGTATCACGTATCTCCATCCCCTGTCCTGTAGCATAATGTGTCGCGTATCTCCACTGTGATGTGTCGAATTTTGAAAACTCTTAGAAGCTTTGGTTAAAGGAATTGTATCAGAGTCAACTCAATTAAAGTAGAAAGGGCTAGAGATAGTTAGATGATTATTTTGATTTCATCTCTGAACGTCAAAAGGGAATTCGTTCCACCTGACGCAACATGACCGAGTCAGATGCTACGGTACAAGAGAATG
Organism: Potamilus streckersoni; assembly: GCA_016746295.1. Classification (NCBI taxonomy): domain Eukaryota; kingdom Metazoa; phylum Mollusca; class Bivalvia; order Unionida; family Unionidae; genus Potamilus; species Potamilus streckersoni. The sequence goes on from JAEAOA010001410.1 coordinate 829,474, forward strand.
ACCTAAGACCCTTCCCCAAAATCGACCGGCTATAGATGAGTGTTCAAAGGAACGTTAATTACGGCATGATTCGTTATTTAGTTGTCTTGTCAATCCAAAAATTCTAGGGAACAGGTTTAGGAAACAGTCTATTCCGATTGGTTAATATGGATTTATGGGCGTAACTCTGTAAGAAATTAAAAATTTTACTTTAGGAAAATTCTTCAGTCCTTCAATCTTTCTTGAAAAAGAGTGGTCGACTCCGGGAGAAGCGTGTAAGACGTTATTTCGTGATTTGGCAGTAAAGCGGGAGTTTTGTCTCAGCGGGTAGACAAACTCTACATTTGAACTCGTAACAAGTACGTTTTCGTTATAGAGTAAGGGGCCAGATAGTTGTCTCAGTTAGGAGACGGACTATACGTGAGGTTCGTCGAAACGAATAAAGAAAACGGCAAAAGGCACGCAATCTTAGTTTCCCGATTTTAATATGTTATTTCATTTGTTGATATATTTGCAAATGTGTTCTCGATATGATGTATGTATGTATGATTTCATTTTGCAGGATTTTGGTGAAATGCTAGTCATGACATTTTATTCTTTGATTTTCTAATTATCAATTCATTTGGAGAATTGGCAAGATTGAATGCAATTAAATTTTCATTAGATTAGTTGACAAGATTGCATGTAATTGAATCTTTAATACATAGGAGAGATTAGGAATTTTCATGAATTAAGCTTAAGGAATGATGGGTAATGTTTCCTAGTTTTATGGATTAACTCTGTCTAGTATGATATAATATTAAATGTATATCCACATACTAGTTTGTAATATTTAATTGATCACTTAAGTGTATATCTATATGCAAGTTTGTAATATTTAATTGGGCGAGTAAACTATTTTAGAATAGTTAGATCTGAGGGTCTAGGCCATATGTAACTTAACACTGCTAGATTGGTAGAGTAAGAAGTCAAGGGGGTTTTACATACGGGTTAAGACGGCTGAGTAGAATTTAGTTGATCACCCCTAGCGTGACCCGAATTAAGGTCAGGACAAGCCTTGACCATCTATGTAAACATAAGAGTTAGGGAGCAATGAGTTGCTGCAGCAGAATTTATGCCTTTTGTTTTCTGAGCCGAATTAATGTAAAAATATAGATATACTTGGGAATGTGACCTATTGTCTTTTGCGAGACATTTTATTTATTGAAGGAAACAGCTTTCCTGGATACACCTGAGAAATCCCTAAACCAATCACAGGACCAGAGCAAATTCGAAGCCGAAATCTAAGTCCAGAGACGATTGTTAAATCAGAGTTCGACGGACACGAGTCCAAGACCAAGCAGCTAGACAAAGATCGGCAGAGCAGGGACGAACAGAAGTCTTGATGTCCGCATAAAATAGGTGATGAAGTCTCTCATCGTTGCACTCAAAGGTCACATCTCATTGGCAATGAAGAAAGTATATTAACGTTGAAAGTAATTTTACATTTAAAGAAATTTGTATTGTCTTTTTATTTGAGTACATGTTAATACCATTTTCCTTCTTTTGTAACTAAGTCATTGATTTCTTTTCATTTTAAATTCTGTTGATAAACTGATTAAATTTTATATTTGTTCATTGAAAGGGGGCTCGTCGTATTTATTTCTTCAATATACTTTTTCAGTGATCTGCATTCTTCTTTCTATCTACCCACACTGGGTAAATTACACCGCGGAGGTCATTCCCTAGCAACGAACCTTAGTGAAAGAGGTTGGTGGGTTTTGAACGCCGCCAATTTGTCAGATCCACCCCCGCCCTGTAGTATAATGTATCAGAGTAGCTTCTAAAATGTCACTCTGGCTTCAAATACAATTATAACGCTGTGAGGATAGAAAAACTGACATTAGAAATGGCACGATGAAAATTGAACCTTGAGACTCTCAATTTGACATTACGCGCATAGAAAATGGTTTGCAAAAGGTAATATGATATCAATGAAAACTTTATACTGAGCTATAAAATGGGTTCAGATATGGCCTCAATATAGTAATTTAACATTGATGTGTCGAAGTATGGCATAGGTCAAATACATACCAACATCCACACCTATGGACCAACATTTATACCTATAGACAAACACTTACACCTATGGACCAACACTTACACCTATGGACCAACACTTACACCTTTTGACCTTTGGAAACGACGGAATGTCATCTTTTCACCTTACTATAAAAAATTCGACCTTTAAAATGTAATTTTTTTTTACTGACCACACGTAGTGACAATTCTCTGGATGTTATTTTCAAGAACACGATATGTTGTTTACATGGCAAAAATACCTCAAGTCATTCAGCTAGACCACAAAGTTCACTGAGAATCGCTTTAGTCATGCCACTCACAAGTTTGAGATTATGTTGGATCTTTAATCATCAATTAGTTCAACAGAAATAATTTATTGTCTACATTTTCAATCCTGTTTTAATTTCCTTATAATTTTTTTTTTATTGTCCAAAATATTATATATTTGACTATCATCTTGGTCATGAGCTTAACTTAACATTATTTGCATCAACATTTTGTATCGGGTTTGTTAGATTTTTAAAGCAATGGTCCTTGCAAGGACAAGGCAGATAGAAACGTACAAAACTTTTCAGACCTTATAGACACAGAACAAAGAACAACTAGCACAGAAAAACTAAAATGGAAAATAATGCAACTTGATTCTTGCGAATGTTTTAAATCAGAACTCGATCTGTTTGCCATGCTACCGATGACGAATACAATACAAAACCTCAATATGTAAAACGTTTTTCTGTACCTTTTTGACCACCTCAGCACCTATTTAATTTGAAATACAAGGATAAAAAGAAGATTACATCCATCAGAATAACAGTCAATTGTACCTGAAAGTAAGTGTTCTCAAAGTGGACAGTTTGCAATCCAGTCTTCGATGCCAGGGTAGCTCCCGTCAACAAATACATGCATTCGTTGTTCTTCGAAGAGAATTTGTACTTAAACAAAACTGATGAGCGTCATGTACAATTAACCTTAAAGTGGGTAACTAGAAAATCTCTCAACTTATGGAAAAGAAGCCATGAAAACACGCCCGGATATTTCAGTGGTATGGAAATCTAGCACTTTTAACAAGTTCAACTACACTGAATAAGCGGCGGATAGCAATCATGACTTTGCTGAATTTAACGACCGCCGAACGAAAATCAAATAAGGGCGCGGTTTAGAAATGACTGATCGTTTACATTTGGACATGTAGTTGGAAGACAGGTATCTGATGATTAGACTGGGATGCACGCCTGAGACTAAATCGAAGTAGTACAATGTTCTATTAGATGGCTAATGCTAATGAATATAAAATAGAAAGGTGGTTTTCTTAATATTATTGCTGTCTTTTATTTAGCACAAAACTTTAGTGTAGTCTGTCCCCATGATATTGTTAACATTGTAAATGCGCTCATGGTCAATATTTTAAAGTACTGTGCTGGCTTGTTTTATAGGAACGTATATTTCGCTTGCACGCGTTCTTTTACATTCTCTCTGTCTTTATTTGAGTTTGTTCTAATGGGGATTTTTTCATTTACGTCGGCGCCTCCGTTAAGTTTTAGTTAGTACATGCTTGTTGCTCAATACAGCATGATATGTTTATATTTTATTCGTATCTTTCACAATTTGTAAAAAAAAAAATATTAAGCTATTAAACGTTTTTCCACTTACAAGATGTGTCTGAACCTTCTTAGCCATCACTAAATTCGGTATAATCTGTTTATTCTTTAATTTGTAAAAAAAAAATGCAGATGTTCCACGTGTTTTGTGCAATTTGCAAAGGTTATTCATACAAGTTTTAATATTTAGATGGAAATTAATTTTTAATCTTCGATACATTCTGTATAAGTTTAAATATTTTAGTATCACTTGTTCCAGACTGTTTTCATTCTCTGCTAGGGTCCGTATGGATTTCAGGATAGTGGTACTACTTTTAGTCTTGGCCAACATTTACAACATAGTTTCGGCTTTTTTCAGTTTCTCCCAAAGTTCATGTGAATTTCGCAATTTGAATGCTACTTTTAGTCAAGGCAACATTTTACTTTTCTGGTGATTTCTTTTTTCATTCTCCGCTTAAGTCCACGACTGTTCGGATGTTTAGTAACTAATTATAGTCTATTATACATCATAATCTAATGTTCCGGATTTGTCTAGTCTCAACCGAAATTCGTGACTGCTTTGGAAGTTTAGTAATACTTATAGTCACTTCCATTTTTATTATGAATTGGTTTCCTTGAGTTATAACATTAGTACCATTAATTCTTATGTATATTAATATTATATGTAATATTTTAATAATAGTTTTGTATGGTTTATTTAGTTAATAACAATTTAAATACTATTTTTTCCTAATGATATAAATACTTTACAGATGAGCCAGAAATGTATCCAATGCGTAGATTCGTTCAATAGTTCCAGGATTGAGATCTACTATAATCCAGGTAAACATTACGTGATCAGATTTCATTAGAGAAGTTCTAGTGAGAGGTCTAGCTGACATAATTCCTTATTGGTCGGTGTTAAAACAACTGATCTGCTTGCTGAGAGAATGATTTCGAAATGCCAAGGTGATTCATTCAAGCAGGTTATTGCTTTCCGTCTAAAGCATATTGATAATGTATATAATAAAATTATTACTTGAACTGGGCATTTCAGTAGAGTACCTCCATTCCTGGAAGTTAGTCAGTTATATTGAGAGCAATTGTTTTGTTTTGCTTTTTAAATTTAATCATTTTTTTGGGAATTCGTTCTCAAAATATTCAGATTAATACGAATAATAGATTACGAAATAACTATAAAATAAAAAAGCGACTTAGATTTATAGCTGTCATTGAATTACTACGAATTCATTTGAAGACACTTTGTAATTTTATCATAGTAATTCTTCTGTACTGTTGAAACATCAGTACATTACCGAATATCATTTGGACTATTTTTGGAACTTATTCGTATTATTTGTTACTTTTGGAATTGATAGAACATTTGGGACTTAAAAAATTCACTCACCATAATATAAGTTACTTTTAATTCTTTCACTTTATATTTTAGGAAAATAAATGATATTTTCAATTATACAAACATGTTAGTTTTGTTTTTTTTCTGGTCAATTATTTGAAGACCATAAAGTAGTAACAATATGTAAATTTACATACACCTTCGACATGATCTGGGGTATTTGTAGTAGGTAATGCTTTACATATAAATCTCGGCAGCAGGGCAATTTGATGCTATAGTGTGGTGTGTTGGATAGTAAATGACGGGATATTGGTCACTATACAAGGCTTGTTGATGATATACTTTGGGGCGTTGGAAGGTAGAGAACGTGGTATTCGTCACTAAATAAGATGGTATATTTTGGGTGTTTGATTTGTGTAGATCAGTTTGAATTGGTCGCAACACACGGCGTGTCGATAGTATGATGTAATGTGTTGAATAGTGAATAACGTTGTTATTGGTCATTACATACGGCGTATTGGATAGAATATGTGGTATATTGGATTGTAGATACAAATTTGAACATTACATTTCCCTAGAGTGACAAACTGACTCAAACTATCTAGGGCAGTTTGAGCATAGTTAAATTCTACGTTAAATTTCCTTATGCCCCAGACTGCTTATCCATGTTAAATTTCCCTTGTACCACAAAGCAACCCACCAGTGTCCACACATGGTCTAAGTTAATGCTATATACAGACATCCTCACACAGATATATCCACAGTTTTAGGGACTGTTCAATAATTTCCATACTAACTCTAAGCTCTCCTTTATCTGCGTAAAGAAAATATTATTATGTGTTAAAAATTTAAATGTTATGTCTTCATGCACTAAATCAACGAAATGATATCTTAAAATGCTAGAATAACTTAAACCATAAATGCTGAGTGTCTCGAGTCAACCTGCATTACATAACACTATATATCCATTGTTTTATTTGATATATTTTACGCACTTACAACTGTAACTAAAAGAAAATGTGCATGTCAAATTTAAGCACAACCAAAGCAGTTGTTTTTTGGGGGTTGGGTTGGGGGGGGTGCGATAAAATTTCTACTGTAGGCCTATCTTTGCTTAGTCGGTGGAGTTCTAACCTTCTTACCGAGGGTTATTTTTAGTACCCTTGAGCATAAAAAATTGCCTCAGTTTAGTTTGTTACATGGAGCCCAGATTTCTTTACTTTTTGCGATAATTACACTATCTTAATTAACAAAACTAAATAAAAAAGAAAAAAATTACCTTGCTCAAGAGTATTTAAAACAGACCAAGGACATCAGTGTCAAAACTCCGAGCCGGACACTCAATCGACTCAGCAAATAAATAATAAATGTGTGTGTGTGTGTGTGTGTGTGTGTGTGTGTGTGTGTGTGATTTAACTTTTAAACGTAGGATGTGATGTGATTATGATTTTTTAACGTATCTTTAACATTTTTTTTTTCAGTCATATAGCTACGATATCTGCAGTATGGCAGTTTATAGTGATGCCTAGCACTGGGGCATCATGCCGCAGACATGTAGCATGATGTCCCACCCAGTCACATTATCCTAACACAAGGACCACCAGTCATAATACTAACCTCTCAATGCTGAGCGCCAAGCGAGGCAGCTGTTAGTAGGCCTACCATTTTGTAACTCTTTGGTATAACTCGGCCGGGGAACGTACGACCTCACGCATCCGAGGCGGACGCTATAAGCACTAGGCCACCAGACCAATAGTAGATAGCACAGGAGATCAAAAAATGTAAGTCTAGAAACTATTTATTCATGAAAATGACTTGAAGAAATCCTAATTTTAACTTAAAAATGAAACAAATCTTTCTTCAGTAGAATTCTACAGATTACAAATTTATTTTAATCTTTGGGAACTGTTGAATGTTCAGTGATAAAGCTATTTTTTTTTTTATCAAAAATGTCGATTAGAGGGAAAACATTAGACATGTTTAATGAAACTCGAGCGTGTTGTTTTCCAAAAATGGTTTATATAGCGAATGGTGATTTTTGAAGAATTAAAATCCCACGACAAATGATCACGACAACGATTATTATTATTATTATTATTATTATTATTATTATTATTATTATTATTATTATTATTATTATTATTATTATTATTATTATTATTATTATTATTATTATTATTATTATTATTATTATTATTATTATTAATATTATTATTATTATTATTATTATTATTATTATTATTATTATTATTATTAATATTATTATTATTATTATTATTATTATTATTAGACAAGTATTATGCACATAAATTAATACAAAATCAACAAATACAGAAAACATTTAAAACTTTACGCAATGAAACTGATGCCTTAATTCGCCTAAAGCATCATTGCACTTTCTTGCATCATTACCTCGAAACAAATACAGTCACTAAAGGTCTTCAAATTCATGTGAAACCGCAAATTATTGGCAAGAGTTCAAACAGATTCAACAAAAGATGGAATAAAATAACTCACGACGCTTCCATGAAACTCACAGCCCTACTTAGTAAAAATGTAAATCATCAATATCTAGCCAAATCAGCAACCATTGAAGAACTAAAACATCAGCTCAATTCCGTCTCAACAGAAGAACAATTGAAAACGTTTTACTCCAAATTAAATAAAGATGAAAAAAGACTCTCTTCGAAACTATACAAAGTCAGAGATAGAAAACTTAGAAGTCATGATCTACAACCAAAGGCCTGTTGTGAAGAAACTTCAATTGACGAAATTTCTTCTAAAAACAACCGTAAGAAGAAAAATCGCCGCAAAAGGAAGAATCGCAAGCACTCTGTAACAAACACTAATGCAACTGTTACTAACACAGTAGTCAACATCTCCAATTTAGAACTTACTGACGCAGAAATAAAACTTTTATCGAAAGGTTTGAGTTTCTGTCCCCGTCCAAAAACATACGACAGAGGGAAGCTTAAGAATGACACCGAAGAGTTCATCCGCCGACTAAGACTCAAAGCCCATTTTGCCTTGCAACCACCAAACAAATCAAAGGAAAATATAAGCTGCGACCAACCCACATTTAGAAAGAAAAGTAACTGGACCCCACCAAAAAGTTCAATTCCGAATCTGGAAGCCCTTATCAACTCGGTTGAAAACGATACTTCCAGACATATCAACCATACTAACAAATATTCTAATTTGACAAAAGAAGAAACAGATGCCCTGCACTCACTGAAAAGCAGAACAGACATTATAATTAAGCCTGCAGATAACGGTTCCGCTGTTGTCGTTATGAATAGGGAAGACTACATTAGTGAAGCAAGTAGACAACTAAGTGACGCTAGGTTCTACCAAAAACTGGACCATGATCCAACGCTGGAATATGCAAAAATCATCACTAATGTTATTGACGAGGCGTACCAAAGCGGACACATAGACCAGCAAACCAAAAATTACTTAAGCCCAGAAAACCCAAGAGCAGGTAGATTTTATCTTCTACCCAAAATCCACAAACAAGGAAACCCTGGCAGACCTATAATCTCAGGTAACGGGCACCCCACAGAAAGGATATCAGAATATTTAGATCATTTTATGAGACCACATGTCCACAAATTACCACCATATCTTCAAGACACGACAGATTATCTCATAAAAAGCAAAGCTAGTGAACCATTACTGCCAGATACATTACTTGCTTCCTTAGACGTCACATCTTTGTACACCAACATACCGCACAACGAAGGGTTTCAGGCATGTAGCGAAGCATGGGAAACAAGAACAGTAAACAATCCACCCACACACTTCTTAGTCCAACTCCTGGAGCTTGTCCTAAAACTCAACAACTTTGAATTTAATGAAGAAAACTACCTACAAATCAATGGAACTGCAATGGGTACTAAAATGGCCCCTTCGTATGCTAACATTTTCATGGGAAAACTTGAGGGAAAGCTCTTAGCATCGGTTGAGCGTACACCATACCAGTGGGTACGCTTTATCGATGATATAGAAATGTAGTGGCAGTATGGAAGAGAAAGCCTGGATGACTTCATATCAAAGGCAAACAACTTTCATCCTTCAATAAAATTCACGGCAGAAATTTCCAACTCAAACCATGTTTTCCTGGACACAACAACCAGACTGGTGGAAAACAAATTACACACAGACTCGAAACCAACCGACAAACACCAGTATCTCCTCCCAACCAGCTGTCATCCAAAACACTGCATTAAGAACATTCCATATAGCCAGGCACTGAGGATACGCAGAATTTGCTCCGACGATGAAAGATTCCTAGAAAGGTCTGAAGAGTTGGCTAAACATTTAATTTACCGAGGTTACGACAAAGACCTGATTGCGGAGGCAATCCAAAGTCCAAACAAACCAACCGTGATGACCTACTCAGATATGGACAGAAAGAAAAGGTTGATAGGATACCATTTATTCTGACCTATCACCCAGACAATCCCAAAGTAGGTAAAATCATCGCAAACCACTGGCCAACCGTGCAATCGTCAGACATACTAAACCTAATACTTCCGAAAAAACCTGTAGTAGCTTAGCGGAGACAAAAAACCTAAAGGACATCCTAGTCAGGGCCAAGCTAACGCCAATCGCTAGTCAAAACCAACCTAGTCAATCTGGACCCTGTGGCGATGAAAGATGCAAAACCTGTCAACATATGATAGAGACCAAGACATTCACTAGCACAGTGACTAAAGAAAAACTAAACATACATGGTCCAAACAAAACGTGTAAAACAGAGAATGTGATTTATCTCATCACATGTAAGATCTGTGGCCTTCAGTACGTCGGAGAAACTGAAAAGCTACACAAAAGGATAAACCTTCATAGATCTGATTGGATGATAAAAAAGCTGTACAGAAGCCCGGTCGCAGAACACTTCTCCTCCCCTGGCCACACTTTCAGTGATATAATACTTATCTCTATTGCTAACAACCACAGCTGGAGTTCCGAAACCAGGAAGGAAAAGGAATCATACTGGATAGGCCGCCTTAGAACATTGAAACCAAGCGGTCTAAACCAAGAAGACTAGAAAATGAAAACTATGCACTAGTAGAATTTAACATTTTCTAAATCTTCTTATTTTCCTTCAATTTTTACTATAAGAATAACCGGTATAGAATCAAATATCCGGGATATAATCTGCGTTACATATGTATACAAAGTAAAAATAGATGTCGCTTTGGCTGGTAGACTTTTTAGGGAATTATACAACGTTTTCAGTTTCCGCAACTAGTCTATACAAGCTGGTTGTATTTATAGTTTTAGCACATGTGAAGACAGAAATGTAGAGGGTTACAAACACAACGTTTTTGTGTTTATTTGTTTGTCGTAACTATGTTTTGTATTTGCCTTTGAAAAAGACTCATTAAGAGTCGAAAGCGCTTAGGCTAGTTAGTTACTAGTTTCGTACTGTTCGTCGTCAGTTTATTGCATCTATTTTAATTAATCCCTGACACACGTGATCCCTTGGTGGATCGGATCCAGTACGCTTGAAAGGGTTGTTATTCGCCATATGAGTTGTATTCTTTATATATATATATATATATATATATATATATATATATATATATATATATATATATATATATATATATATATATATATGCACACACACATACGACACAAACACAACAAGCACCAAAAGCACATTTTCCTGAATCTTTTTTAATATTTTCTCACCTATTAAATTCTTCGTTCTTTGCATAGCACAGTTAAATATTATGAAACCATCAAAAGTAAATAATAATTCTAAGAATTTGACCTTTAGCCAGTCCTCACACAAACAAAATATAGACCTATCATACAAGACAAATAGCACATACAGGTAGCATATATAGGACAACACTGGTCCCTGGCAAGGGTCACTTGCAATAAATAAACTCCAAGACCAGCCTGTGGTCAAGGAGTTTTTCACAACAAATTAGGATGGTGTACATACCCTAGAACAAAATTTATAAAAAAAAAACGAAATTCATTAAATTAAATACAAGTATCACATGCATATTTTAAGAAACGAATAAATTCAGCATTGGGGGTGGGGGGCCTTTTATGATGACATGTCTGAGGGAACACACCAATAACGGAACAAGGACACAAGTTATTCGAAGCATCCGTCATGACATATCAAATACGACCTAAGCCGCAACTTCGTATTACCTTTCAAACTTTGCATATACATAATCTTTAACGATTTGAAACATCCTTGATACATTATCCATCTTTCATCCAAAAATATATTCTCTCAAATGGGTAAGGCTGGAAAAAGGACATCCGAAGAAAAATCTAGAAAAATATACTACGAAGACAAAGAAAATTGTAACTTTGTTTATACACACCCTTTTGTAACTCTTCGTTTGATTGGTCCGATTATTTTCAATCATATGTTTTTCCTTATATCAACTCTTGATCTTTTATTGTTTCAGGAAAAAAAAAATATTTCGTATGACGAATACATTTATTTGCCGTTTTAATGTGTTAATTACTTTAAAAGATAGAGTGATACTACTGTTTCTCCGTCTTAAAGGGCTTTAAGATAACGTCCAATCAGCATTCAGTTAACAAACGTTTTTAAGAAGATTTAAGGGTAGTCGGCATTTTGGATGGACCTTCTATCACCTTCGAATTATTAAGAAAAAGTTAAAATAATAGCATAATCGTGCATAAAATGGAACAGGACATTAAAGGTGGAAGATCACATTTGTTTAAAAACAAAGGAAAAGATGCTGAGGTACTTGTTCATTTGAAAACATAAGCATTTATCGCCATAAAAATTGCGTAAACGGAGCAGCGTGGTCAGTCATTTCTTCAAGGCCACATAATGATAAGTTTTGCGATAGGCATATTTTTTTTTTTTGTTGTAATTCCCGCTGTATTTCCAACGAAAACCGTACTTCTATGTGTTATCAGGCATTCATTTAGAACACAGCATTCATGTTATGTTTTTTAATCCAGTCCTCTTGTTTAGCTTTGGCGATGTTAGTCTTTTTTTGACATTGGTAAACTTCAAAATTTTTGTCTTGATGCCACACATTTTACATAAAGATATTTTTAGGCAATCCATTTGCGGCACGGCTGAAAACTCATGCTAACAGACACAATATGCGAGCGATATCGGCAAGGATAGAGATGTCTAAGATTTTAATTTCAGTTTGCTCAGTTAGCCGTCTTTGTTCTTGTGGTATTGGAATGTACTTACAATTCATAGCTAGCGCGGTCAATAACCGTCTAGGCCAGCCCAGATCAGCGTCCTCGGTGTGAAAGGCACTAGGCTACCCATTTCCTGGCCATGATGTAGTCAGTAATATGTTAACGGTGTCATTAAACTAACAAAATGGTAGACAACAAGAAATAGTTTAATTTAATATATCAGATGAAAAATATGATCATAAAATATAACATGAATATATAACATGCATTGTGTCCCATATTATACATGTATTGAAAATGAGTGCGTTGTTGAATTTATGTTGAAATCTGATTTATAGTTGATAACATTTTCATCACACTGGTCCTACAATGTAAGACATATCAGGCATTTAGCTACGATGTTGTAGCCTTAACTTGTTTTATTGTGGTTGAGGCTACGAACTGATCCCATATCATGTAATGGAGCAAAAAAAAATCCTCACTAATGTCAGAAACACAAATAGTTTAGAAATCTACTAAATAAGTATAACCATTTTTTTCAAAGAAGTTTGGCTTATTTTGAATTTATTAAGCCATTACACGGTAGAATTGGCCTATTTATGTTAACCTCAGTGTCCACCATGACAGATAATGTGAGACGCGTTGTGACTCCTTTTCTTACATAAGGCTTGCCAGACTATATACGGATATTCTACGCTATGGTGTTGGTTGTTGAATGACATAATGCGAAAAGATAGAGAATGGATACTTGCATAAATTGCGGAATACGCTTTTGTTTAGAAGATAATTGCTTCTTGGTGAAATTTCAAAATCACTGGTAAACCATATTTACTTTTAATGCTCAGAATTTCTGACTCAAAACGCGCCATATTCTTTTACTTCGATCTGCTTACGTTTCCAAATAAGGCATTAATGTCCTTATATGGCACACAAACAAACGAGGCTGAGAACTGAAGTAGGCATTATTTGAACTAATATGGCGGACGATCAAAACGAAAATATCAGATAAGAGAGGTAAACACGATTTTATCACTATTTCTACAATGATTTGCGATAATTCCAGTCTTAAATAAGAGGACTACTCTTTTTAACCCTTTCATCACTAAGTAACTTTGTAGGCATAGAGTCCTCAACACTAAATAACTTTGGAGTTGTAAAGTAAAATGACTTGTGGACTTTGAAACAAAATAACTTTGCCAATGTTAAAAATATCTGGCTGGATTAGGTGTCAAAATCAAGGTTAAAAAATCAAATTTTATGACTAATTCAATAAAATATGCATATCTATTACAACTGTAAAAGGGGGCCCCGAGTGGCCGAGTGGTCTAAAGCGCTGTCCGTTACGGATCACTGCCATCTCACCTCTGTCTGCATGTGTTCGAGTCTAGGATTCGGCTAATGTAGATATGTGAGAAAGCTTGCCAGTAGCTTCTCGTGGGTCGGTGGTTCTTTCCGGTGATTTTCCGGTTTCTTCCTCCACCATTAATACTGGCCGCCATGAATAGCCTATCGTGTGCTGAAAAATGGCGTTAAGCCCAACAACAAACAAACAAACAACTGTAAAATGCAGGTACAAACAGGTAACACAGGTAAAATACAAGTAATTATTTTATTACCTCTTAGAAAACTTATAAAGTTATCAAAACTTGTTCAATTGACCCTAGATGTACTATTGAATAATCACAGTAGTAACACAAGTCTCTCTTTCATGGTGTCCATAATATATAAGATTCTATAAAATGAACCAAAATGATCTCCAAGGTGAGATCTGTCCACACACCTATATCGTCTCTGCCACGTTTGATTTGTCGCATTTAAGTTCGTTAAACGGACAATTTTTCCAAAAACTTCATCAGAATAGAATATTTGAAAATAATCCAAAGCTATCCTGGAGCCATCTAACACTGGGGTGTGCCCAACTCTGTCAGAAAACTGAAAAAATCTGGTTTTCCGGCTTCGTCAAAAAAAAACCCAAGTGGAGCATACAATACCTCTGGTTCAAAACCTTCAAAGTCCTCTTCATCGTCATCACTGTCACCCACAAGTGCATTCCATTGTTTCTCCATATGTCTTCTCTCATTTTCATCCAAATTTACCAGGTCGAAGTTATTTAAATCCTCCGAAAACTCTCCTCTAAAATTCTTTCAAACGCGGCCATTTTGGATAACAAATTTCAGCATTTGGAAAACACGTTAAAAGTTCCTACTTTGTTCGATATTTCTAGTTGTATACAAGCTAAACTCACGAGATCATCCAGATATAACATCTACATTACCAGATGGAAGTTACTGGAGGTACCCCGAAAGATATTTAGTCGGGTACTATAATGTTAAAGAAGAACACTGCCCCAGACTGAAAAGTCGGTCCATAGTGTTTACGGACTTACTTCCCCCTGACCGGTTTTGCAGTCCGCAGTGATGAAAGGGTTAATTCATAATATATCAAAGAACATGTTCAAAAATTTTTATATTTGGCTAAAAATGAGCTGGATGTGAATAACACCCGGCTGCTCCATTAACACACTTAGACTCATGTTAGTACCTTGTCCACAAGGTAGGACTAAAGTACTAATATTAGTACTAATCAAGCATTATTTACATTTTGGTGCTATGTCTTGCTGCTTAAGTAATGATGTTGTGTAGCATGTTCTGATGTTTATTAACATTGTAATAAGAGACCAAATTTTGAAGAAATCTTAAACACTTGGCAGAATATATTAAAGTTTTTCCACAAATTGATGCCATTTTGATTTAGATGGACTTACTCTTATATCTTTATGGAATAAATTCACATTTTCATACAAGCAAATGTTACGTTAAGTTACGTTGTCCTACATTTCCGTTTTGGAATGTTATGGAAGCTGGGAATGCCAAAATTGGTTAAAAGGATGATAAATATCTTGAACAAAATGAAGATGTCTGAACACTTTTTTCAGTATATTTTTATTAGTGTCATTAAAGAAACATTCTTCAACCTAATCTGATTTTGGCATTCCCAACCTCCATCACATTCCAATCAGCTTAACGAAATATGAAAATGAATCAGTTTGCTACTGTCAGATTTTGATTTTGTCAAGATAAAGACAGCAAAGTAAGTATAATCAATTAGATTCAAATTTTTGGAAGTGTGTCTATATGGGCTGTCAAGTGAGTGAAATATTCCTGAAATTTTTATTTCTTATTCTTCTGTCAGTCAGCTTGGGATTACGCTAAACAAAACCCTTATACAGGCAGAAATACCTGGTACCAAAACAAAAATATCGTAATATATCAAAATATATCAAAGAAATATTTTATTCTTTAGTAGTTTGAACAATGTACATGTATGTTATGTCTATTATGATGTTATATCTAAATTGCTAAAATCACAGGTAAAGAAAAACTAAGTTTTATGAGTATCCACTCCATGTATTTTACAGGTAAGTTTTGACCCCTAGAGTCAGTAATAACCTTATGTTGATAACCTTACATTGTAGGACTATCAAAAATATATGCTATATATCTAATGGAGGCTTACAGTATCTTTTGCCAACACTAGTAGGAGGATACCAAAGTTGAAAGCAAAGGGGAGGCTGGGGACTCTTCCCACTTGGGGAGAATACAGGATTTTTTTAAAGTAGACAGGTGAAAAGTAAAATTAGCTAGGTGATGATAAGGGAAGCCCTGAGTTTACGGATAAAAGATAAACCTCCCATACTTGTATTTGGCCCACAAGAAGAAGGTACCCCCAACTACTTTTCCAACTTCAACTACTTTATTTCTCATAGAAAATCTTTAGGATTGAAGAATTTGACACCAGACAGCGCAAGCATAGATATCTGAAGTTTAGTTTTGAACATTCAATGTGGCGCACTTTCAGAGCATTTTTAAATGTGAAAGAACACTATGGAAGTCGTAGTGTTTTAACTTATTATCTTTTTGTACATTTTATTAGATTATTTTTCTGGATCTTTAAATAATTGACATTAGGGATTTGGAATAGCATGCAAGATGAGTGAAGAATGAAATGACTTGATTGCATTCCAAATGATTAAAAAAATAGGAAAAGAATGACTTGCATTGGTAAGAAATGTTTCTATGGTTTTATATTTTTTTAAATATTTTAAATTATCATTATGATCCTTGTAGTACTGATTCAAGCTGAAATAGGTATCTTGTCATTTGAACACTTTTTGCAGGGAATATTGGAATATAAAATTGGTGTTTGAAAATTTATTTGTTTACTCAGGGAGTTTGGCAGAATTTTGTAGAAGAAAAATGGTGAAATGTGAAAGACTGGTAATTACAGTATGATACTATTGGGCAAGTGGATTTTGAGTGAACAAGTGATTTTATTAAAAGCCACTTGTCCTGGGCCTGTGTCTCAATTCTGTGAAAACATAAATAACTTGAAACAGCTTTAGCAATGAAACAAGCATTCTGCTAACATTGTGTCCGTTATTTTTGTCCATTTATTTTGCAACTGCATCATTTGGTTTTTTTTTTCAGGAAATGAGGAGGAGGAGAACAGAAGTCACAATAGAACTGAGAAAGGTACATCCTTTATATTTGAAAAATATTTCCATGTTCATTTTCATAAATAAAAACTTTTCATTGTAACCTCTTCTGCAGATTTAAAGAATAATTGAATGGATTTTTTAAAGTTGAGATCACCATTTTAATAGCAGGAATGTGTGCTTTTTTTCATTGCAATCCCTTTTCATAGAGCCAGTCCAAGGTGAGTTCTAACTTGGAACAAAAAAATGGCATGATCCCCATTTTGATGTCTTTGTTCATTATTATTTTGTTTTCCTTGGACTTGTAGTTTTCAGGTGTCTCTTGATGCTTTATGATTATCTATATTTGAAGTGTTTGTTGACATAAATGCCATTAAATGTATGCATTTTTGTGTTGGATTTGTGTATTGCAAAATTTTGTCCTTTTTCATTGATATTGATGGGTTTTGTGCACTTTCCAGCATATTTGTGTGACTGCATATTTTATCACCTTATTAGAGGCAGGAAAGTTAAAGCCTCAATGTCTTTTCATAGGAAATCCTATTTTCAGAAGAGGTCACTAGCACTTCCCATTGTCAGGAAATCGTCATCTCCCATAAGTAAAGAATCATTATTGCTTCCCAGTGTAAGGAAATCACAAAGTCCAACAAGGGTAGGAGTAATCAGTGGCAATTTCTTGTATAAGAAAGTTGTCACCTTCAAAAAGGAAGGAATTAGTTGGTACTTCCTGCTGTAAGAACATCATCAGCTTCCACTAAGAGTAATCACTGAGCATTACTTTCTAGTGTCAGGAAGTTGCAAAGTCGTGTAAGAGAAGAAGCAGTTATGGGGACTTTCCATGTACATAAGTAGCCAACTCTCAGTGAGTCCTGCCTTTTTCAGATAAGGAAGCATGGACATATTCTTGCTAGGGTAGTCCTGCATATACATTGAGGAGAGTCTTTCATCTGAGTCATGTTTCCTGGATTGAGGCTACTCAGTCATGTATCTACCGATATCAATCACTGGATGTCACAGGTCTTTGGGTTTAGACATTAGACACTGGTCATCTATCATGCACCAGTCTTAGATCACTAGTCTAGGGAAAGGGATCAACTCACCCATCCACCATTATCTTTCTTACTGTTGAGTCGAAGCAGGAACAGCGCACCATGCTTTGATCACCATATTGTGGGAAGTTGACACCATCCTTTCCCAATGTTCCCATTCAATCCATAACAGGGTCTGAAGACTAGGACTACCCAGTGGAGTCTGTAATTTGTCTCTTTTCACCCCTTGTCCAATGATTGAGTTTCTGATGTTTACACAGTTGATTAGAATGGATAGGCTGTAATATTTTTTCCTTCTTATCCCTTTTTCTAGCTAAAAAGGGAGGGAGGCAACTTACACCTTCTGATGACAAGTCAAAAGTTTCCTGATGTACCAGTAGGTTCAGACTAGCTCTTTTACCAGACAAGTAACATTTATTCAGTGTCCTGAAGTACCTGTGAAATTTAGTTAATAGCAATAGGGTAGACTACTTTAAAATTTCCAGTCTACATTTTAGTTTTCTAAGTCATAATAACAAGAACAGAAAACATTTGGGTGAGAAATTTATGGTAGAATTGTGGCAAAAGTGAAGGTTTTATTTAGCAAGTTACAGTGTAATTATTGCAAAGCATTTTAATAGTATAACCAGATCTGTCAGACTGGAATTTCAATGGTCATGTTTCAAGCTCATCCAATCAGCAACCTTAATTCCTTATTCAGAGTTTCCTAAACCTACTTTTGTTTTGAATTTATTACTGAATCAATATAGAAATTTATTTCTTGATGGTTGCAACAGACAATGAATTTAAAGACTATGTACGGTGCTAGCTATATAAATCACCAGCATTCCATGAAATTGAATTACTGATTACAAAAATGTAGCTGCTAAATCAGAAAAATGTTTAGCTGCAGAAATAAATGAATTCAGCATAAATTTAGTCAGATCTTTTTGCAGACCAAGAGAGATGAACACATTTTGAAACGAAGAAATGTCCCAACACAAGACAGCACAGATTCCGATGACAGTGAGAAGCCAACTAGCCAGTCACTTCAGTCTATTGTACAAAATGCCTACAGCACAGAACCCAATATCCAGCTTAGTGCTGTTCAGGCCGCCAGGTAACAACACATCCCTATGACTTGTTTGTAACTGTTTTACTGGACTACTGTGAAAAAAATAGTTGTTTACAAAAGAAAGTAAATTAATCTTTCAAACAGCAGATATGGCTATTTAAACTAAAATTCAACGACATTAGATGTTAATTGGATCAGCTTGATGTTATAAAGCCCAGACAGCCGAGTCTACACATTATATAATAATAGAATTCTTTAAATGCTTCAGTGATGGATAGGTAATTCAATCTGAGCTTCAGAATGTTCGCATTAGACGTGTGGTTTTTCCATGTGTCTGATGCCAAATTTTTATCTAGATGGTGGAATTTTTCTACATCAATGCATAATGAAGGATTATTTTTTGTAATTCTTTAACTATTTATATATTAAAATTGATATCTTATCAGTTGACTTTGGGAACACGCAACACAAGGCCATTATTTATTCAATAATATTTTGTGCCCTCCAAAACAAAAATATCAGGTGAGGCATCTTGCATTGTAGAACTAGATGGTTGTGAATTTGAATTTTGGAATGAGCATTCATGTGCTCAGAGTGAGTGCTGTATTACATTGCTCTCATATTCTTATATTTGTAAAAATGTGTATTTGCCTTTTCTGATCTGACATTCATTGAGTTTACAAAGATTTGTCTCAAACATTTTCTGTTTTTAAGTCATACCCTAGACCACCTTTCACACCATTTTATATAAAAGCATAGACTGATTCACTGTCTTACTAGCTTCTGCAGCAAAGATCCTTTTAACCCTTAAAGTGCTAGTCGCAAGATTAGTCGCGCCATCAGTTAAGGTCTTGTAGCACTTGTCGCGACTTAAGTCATTTTTCAGGATAGCAACAATGTACACCTGATTACTTCAGCCTGCCACGATTGCTTGTAAAACTATATTTGATTGGTTTATTAAGGCTCGGAACAAGCATTCCGTTGTTCTTTACTATGTAGTTAGCAAAGAAGTTTTTAAAATACTCGCTTTTGAGCATGTGGTATCTAGAAAATATTAAAATGACTGATGCTGAATATGACAGTGATTTTTGCAACAAATACTGGCTTCTGATATCAATGATGACAGTAATTTTTAAGGATTTGAGAAGAAATGAAATTATCTGAGCTGGCAAAGTGTTGATGGAAATGCCCATGAGTAATTTTGAGCCAGAAATTGATGTGGAACTGGAGTCTGAGTACATGCTGGCTGGACAAGAAAAGATGGTGTGCCTGTCAACTAAACACTCACTGGTATTTCAAAATTAAATGTCAAGATGGCGAATTAGGAACCTATGGACTATCTGAGACTTTTTGAATCCAAATATAGTAAAACAAATGAAAATTGAAATTTTTCATGAACATTTATTACAGACTCTGAGGGTCAAATCTTACCTGTAAAATTAATGGAGTGGATACTCATAAAACTTACCTTTTCTTTACCTGTGATTTTAGCAATTTAGATATAACATCATAATAGACATAACATACATGTACAGTGTTCAAACTACTAAAGAATATATTTGATATATTTTGATATATTTGAATCTTTTCATTCAAAAACACTAACAAATAAAGATGAAATACAATGGTAACTTGTCATTTTACCTGTATTTGCACCTGTACATGCAAATATGTTAAACTTACACATGTGGCTTGATGCTAATCTTAAAGTTTAGACATCCACCATCAATTTTCATATAGAGTTTATGTATCGGTTGTGTATATTTATTAATTTAAAACTATGCCATTTCTTCTTTTTTTTTCCCCAAATAATTCAGCACTGAGGGATCTTGTACTGCAGAACAATATAGCACTTTAAGGATTAAGGCGATTCTTAAATTTCTGAAGGAAATTAAAGAGTTGATAATAAATGACAAACACAACTTTTAATTACTTTATTTTTATTTTATGTTTTCAATGTACTAATAAAGTGTAATCCATATATAGACGTACATAAAACATAATTTGGTGAAAAAAGAGTAATGATTTATAGGTTTAACCCCAAATTACTTATCCAAATTTGCAAGCAGTATTTTGTCCAAGTCTCAATGTTAATGCAACAGATGGTAGCAATATTTTTTTTTGTAATGTTTTTCTTCTAATTTAATATGATTCATCAGCATGCCTTAATTTTGAGGTCACATTCACTACTTATTTAGCTACACTTGGAAACAAACATAATGCATAATTAACAACAGATCTGAACAGACAGCATAGAAAATCCTTCAGACGCCTGGTCTGAGAAACATCAATCTTCTTGATATGGAATTTTTATTGTGTCTGATAACTCTTAGGATGGGTTAAATGCGTCAGTTTTAATTTTATTGCATCAAGGATGTTCCTTTGTGTTATTGGAAGCCGTGTAACAGTTAAAAATTGACTATGGAAATGCAGTTTGTATGTACTGTGATCTGCTGTAAGGTCATGTGATAAACATGATAAATTGGGTTTATTCAAGGACAGAAAATTTAGAGGTGAAATTTTTCCCTCCATCTGAAAGCAAGAGAATTTTCTAATTTGGGGGTGGTAGATTTAACTGATATAAAAGTTAGAATCAAAACTATTGTCGCACATTTTCTTGTGCATTTTATTTTAGAGATTAGATTTACAATTGTGCATCCTTGAAAAGACACTGGCTGAAAGAGATGTCTTCCATCAATGTTCTGCACTGCAAAACAATGATGCACACATAGGAATATAAAAACTAGGTATTCCCTCTTGCTGTTTCACGCTGGAAAAGATCATATATGCATAAGAATAAGAGAAAATATAAGATATAGCTTTCTTGTGTTCGAAGATTTAAAGACGTTAATGTTGCAAATGTTGTTCATACATCAGTGTTGTGTCATATCTCTCTGCTGTTGGTTATAAGATTTCATTCTTTGCACCTTCTGTGGATCCAGGGTTGAAGAATTGGCCATGTATCTCTTGATACCATCATTGCCCCAACAGTCTACCCCTTTATTTTTATTTTCTCCTACTTGCAGAAGACTGGCTTAATGGGTAAATTGGGAGGTATCTTACCTACTGAGTATACCTCCAGTGTATACCTGGCACTTGAAAAGTTTCCTGTGTTGGACTCTGTGAGTGATCAGTTGGGTGCGCTCGGGTGAGGTGACGACACAATAAAAAATAAAAAATCAATACAAAAAAAGTCTGCTAAAGAAAACAAAAACCATTTTGGACTCTGAGGATGAGCTATGTGGTGTGGAATCATTTCCCCGCTTCATGGTCATCCAATCCTAGATGAAGCAAAATCTTTCGCTGCACTATCATCAAAAGATTATTTTTGGATTTGTCAGCAAACCCAAAAGTGTTTAAAAACTGAAATCAAGTGGTCTACTTGTAGAATATAAATGTAAAGCACATACTGAGATTATCCAACAAATTTCAGACATTTCACAATATTCCAGTAACCTTATTCGCACACATATCACTGAAGGCATCATTCATTTCTGTGACTTGGCTGGAGTCAGTGATACAGAAATCAAAAAGATGGAAAAATGAAGGTGTCATTGCCATCTGTAGAATTCATATTAAATGTAACAACAATCTGCAGGACACCAACACCATTATACTCGCCTTTAACAAACCAACATTACCTAAAGTGGTTAAAGTTGGATTTTTACAAATCAGAGCCTAGATATACATACCAAATCCTCTTTGATGCTTGAAATGTAAAAAAAATGGCAGTCATGAAAACAGATGCTCGAAAAGCCAAGTATGTAGCTGATGCAGACTCTTCTCATTGGGATCCGAATGTAGAGCCACTCTGCATTGGATTAACTGTGAATAGGAGCACCACACCAGTTTAAAGGATTGTGACACCTGGAACCATGAGAAGGAAACTCAGAAGGTTATGTACACCTCAAAACTAGTGAAAAACAATCCAAAAACAAAAAAAGATGCCCAAACCTAAACAAGTCCATTTGAATCACCATTTAGCTAAAACATTTCACATTACAAACCTTTGAAAAACTCAATATTGACTCAAACAACCTTCAACAACACTCCCATCAAAAACCAAACAGTAAAAAAAAAGAAAAGGTTACAAACAAATAGGCAGCAAAAGGTTTCTGACGACCCGATAAAGCTGCACAATAGGTTTGGCAACTTTGAAGCCATGGATGCAGAAGAAACTGCTCATGGTGCCACCAGACCTACAACCAAAAAATTTATTTCAATTCTTCCTCCAGAGAAATAAGCACATATTTTGCATAGAAAGGTCTAACATAATTACATGAACTCTGCTTTAAAAATACATAATGAAGAATGCCATTATATAAAATGGAATTGCCATAGACTTAAAAATCATATCTGCAGGATACATTTTTAAAAGATACAAATAACATCATTTAATACTACATTTTAACATCTACTCAAAAATGGTGACAGGGCCACGGGAAGAGTTCTTGTTGCAAACAATATGGCTCCTCACAGTGTCATTCCCTTAAACACAAATGCCATTCACAAATTTGGGTAAGTATTTTGAGGTTTAAATGCATACATGGCAGCCATTATGCTTTTGTTGTAATCTTTATGCCATTTTCTTTAACAACTACATTTTATGTTCTCCGGTATATGGAATAAGCTGTTTTGGTAAATTAAATTATAAATTTAAAAAAATCAGTAAAAAAATGTTTTTATCATTTTTAGTATTATCTCTTTATTTCCAATCTTATAAATTTGTTTATCTGCTATCAAAACATCAATGGTGGTTAAAAAAGATTCTGTTTTTTATTTATATTTACTGTATATGACCCATTTTATTTCAAAGAAAACAGATGGGTGAAATCAATTTGAACTTAGCCTCACAGTTTCATATTATAGTATTCCCCCTCTTACACAGCCACTCCTTCTGCACCTGGAAAGTGGCCTTATAAGGCGAGTGGCCTTTCCAGATGGGGATTAAATTTTTTGTGAGAAGTATATGTGATGTACATTGTAAGAAAGCATTTTTTAAAGCATTTAATATTTTTGTTTAAAATCAATATTAATTATTAAACAATTCTTTTTATGATAGTTTACATATTTCAACTGAATATGCATTAATATTTCTTAATCTATTCAAGCGGGTGTTGTCAAGCACATTGCAAAACCATTTAAAAACGTTATTTGAATCTTCGTACA
This sequence comes from Potamilus streckersoni, assembly GCA_016746295.1. Lineage (NCBI taxonomy): Eukaryota > Metazoa > Mollusca > Bivalvia > Unionida > Unionidae > Potamilus > Potamilus streckersoni. The sequence goes on from JAEAOA010001410.1 coordinate 853,385, forward strand.
TATGCAATTCTCTTTCCATTTGTTCCATTTTTTCACTGCTGCTGAATACCTTCCTTATCGGTTACGATGTTGTTTGAGTCTTTTCAACATCAAATTGTTTTATTCAAGTCTTTTCTACCTAAAATTGTTTGGCTAGCCCCTCCCCACCTCACTCGATGTCATAGACTATATTAACTGACTTTTTCTGAAATAATCGTCTCCATTTGCTTGATGACATGTTAATGTTTGGTAATGATTTATTCAGATGTTGCTAACTATGAGATTTAATTATGCAGACGAAACATTTGTTGAGCAGATGAAATGCCTTCATAAAGAAAGCAACAAGTGTGTTGTTACATGATTTTTCTGTCTTTGTCTGGTACCTTGCTTGTTCTGTATTGTATTAATACTGCCACTTCTCATTTGTTACTTCTATTAATAAGTGTAATCTTAACAATTATCAGTGGCTAAACCAGACATCATATGATAATACCCAGTAAGGATAATCAGATTACGTGTACTTACATTTTTGTATGGATTAAAATTTGAGTCTTTCTCTATGTTAAGGAATAATTTTGGCTCTCATGTTGTATAAATGATATATTAACCTTAGTGGTGGTACATTACTTTAATCATCACTTCTTTCAAGAAGGAAAATCTGACATCTGGAAACAAATCAGATTACTTAACACTCTATGAATAAAATTGGTTCTGGATACATATTACAAATTAAAATGATGCCACTTGTGAGGGGTAAATTTTGTATTTTTGCACAAATATGCTGGTTGTGTTAGCCAGGTGGCCTTTCGTAAGGGTAATTTTGAACACAAATTGCTTCAGTGTCTTTGGATTCTATCCGTAAGGCGCGGGTGGCCACTGGTGAGGGGGCCGTTCAAGAGGTGGACTACTGTATTAATAAAATGAGGTTGCGGACCAGTCTATAGTTTTATATAAAAAGGTGCCAGATTATAAGCGAGATGCTTTACTGTGTGACTTCTGGATGCAAAAAATGCTCGAGCAGATGGATCTTCAAACTTCAAACAGATAAAAAAAATGGACAAAACAGTTTACAAATTGTAAAAAAAGAATATTAGAGTAATGTAATACAACACTTGGGATTGAGCAAATGAATGCTTATTTAGAATTTAAAAAATTAAATTCATGTTCATCCAGTTCTGTAATTAAGATGCCTCACCCAATATTTTTGTTTTGGAGGGCTCAATATATTACAGTCTAAATAACTGTCTTGTGTAGTGTGTTCCCAAGTCAACTGATGGAATGTCAGTATTTAAACTAAAAATTGAAAAATTGAACTGACATGGTTTTATGTCTCTTTATTCCGGGAATTTTAATGAACACTTTATGTATTTTTGACATGCTTCTGATAGGTTAGAGCAATTTTTGATGGTGGAACTCCTATCTCTTTCTCTCTCTCTCTCTCTCTCTCTCTCTCTCTCTCTCTCTCTCTCTCTCTCTCTCTCTCTCTCTCTCTCTCTCTCTCTCTCTCTCTCTCTCTCTCTCTCTCTCATAGACACACAACTTCTATAGAAACTATAAAGTGGGACCTTTTAACATCTTGTAAGGATACTATACATTTCAAATGTGGGGGTCCTCAGGACTCCATAAAATATCAATTTAACAGAAGCTAGGTTTCAGGTAAAGATTTTTAACTTCTATCAGATCATCATTTATTAGCTAATTGTACTGCCCATTTCATCCATGTTTGATTGTGTATAGGCCAGAATATATTTTTCATAGTAACTTAACATTTTAATATTTCTTGATTTGAACTATAATGCAATCATTTTTAAAGGACATTAGGTTTAGTATCCTTATTCTTATGTAAATTGTTATTTCACATTCAATTTTTCAGAAAATTACTGTCCAGTGATAGAAATCCTCCTATTGACGACTTGATTTCCTCTGGCATTCTTCCTATCCTGGTGGACTGTTTAGTTAAGGATGATAAGTATGTATATACCATTTTGCATGCAATAGGTTCATAAGTTGACGAGAGTTGGCCTGTGCTAAACTTGGTCTTAGTTCATTATATGCAGTTAAACAAATAAGTAGTGATGTTATCATTTATCACCATTGTGAATGTTTTGTATTCAGATTTGTGTAACAATGGCAAAATTGTGTATTGGCTTTATCATGCAGACCTAAAATGCATGGACATGCACACACATCACAGAAAATGCACCTAATCTCCCATTGCATGCATAAACTATTTTCAGTTCACTGCCACACAGTACTAATGCAGAGTATTATATGTGCCATATGCGGATATGTGGCATTAGTACCTGTTACTTAACAGTGTCCTTGGCATTAGTACCTGTTAGTTAGCTGTATCCTTAGCATTGGTACTGTTACCAAGCTGTGTCCTTAGCATTGGTACTGTTACTAGGCTGTGTCCTTAGCATTGGTACTGTTACCAAGCTGTGTCCTTAGCATTGGTACTGTTACCAAGCTGTCCTTAGCATTAGTATTGTTACTCAGCTATGTTCCTTGCATTAGTACCTGTTTTTCAGCTGTGTCCTCAGTAGTAGTACCTTTTGCTCAGCAGTGTCCTTGGCATTAGTACCTGTTACTCAGGATTGTCTTTGGCATTATACCTGTATATGGATGCATGCTTGCCAAATATAAATAGTACGTCTTCAGGGAACAATCATTGGGGAGAAAAAAAAGGGCTTTTCTGCAAGCTGTAACATTGACTTAAGCAGTAGGCCAGACATGATAGTATACACCATGTTATTGTCTTGACAATATTGTTAATAATGGTAACATCATAATACTACTTTACTCTTATTTTGCAGTCACTATAAAAAAGGCCACTGGTAGGAATTTAGAAAAGTGGTCTTTAGTGCTGGATAGATTTTATAAAACCCAAGCTGACTGGAATATTGAACTTGCCTTTTGAGGGGTATCTAACTTAATATCACAATGAGAGTTAAAAACAAATAAGCTAAATTAAATATGGGATTTTTTAAAATAAAAAGTGTTAGGTTTAATTATCTGATTTTCTTTTATCATTTTTGGGGTACATCACTCACATGTTTTATAAAAAAAAGTATTTCTAAATTTAGAAGACAAAGGGAAATAACTAAATAACTGACTGAAATAGAGAATATAGCATATAAGCTGACACATAAATGTTTATAAAATGTGAGCAAAATTTAACTTGAAATAAAACAAGTATATAACATTGGAGACTGGTAATCAAGAATGAAAAGAGGCTAGAAAATCTCTTAAAAATCAGTCAACACTAGAACTGTTTCTACATGTGTTCATGCAGAATAAGGCAGAATACCATGTAAATTTAAATGGTTTACCACTTCGTATATACTTTTAATATTTTGTATCTTTACTGAGAGACATTCCAAATTAGAACTTGTTTACTTGGACAGAAGAATTTTGATAAAAAAGACTTAACCCTATCACCTACATATCAAAAAAATGTGATTTTTTTATACCTCAGGCTGTCACAAGTGGGTTATAACTTAAATATTGTAAAATAAATGCTGATTGATGTAGATAATGACAGCTATTTTTCCAGTTTATTCCAATATTTGGTGAGATTCTGTGAGGTAGCCTGACACCAAACCATTTTACAAACTTAAATTATGTTTTTGCTTTCTTTATCAACAAATGTTCTTTCCTAACAAGATGACCTTGGTGAGGTACTTGCAGGGCTGGATTTACCATTGTACTTAGATGTGCTTAAGCACAGGGGCCCCTGTTGGCCAGGGGGCCCATCTTGGCAACAAAACAAATTTACAATGAATTTTTCAAAGGTCTGTGGATATCTCAACTACTAAATTTCCTGAGTATATATGTTACTACCTGTGTAGGCCTACTGGGCCTACCTCCTTCAGGGCCCAAGTAATGGGCCTCGTAACTTAACTAGCACAGGGCCTCGTTTGTCCTAAATCCTGCACTAGGTACTTGTGAGATTGGCAGAAAGATTGCCCACTTTGGGACATAGTACTTCTGTCATGAATGCTACATTTTGGATATGGTAAAAATTATGTTGATAATGTTTATATCTCTGCATGATTTTTAATGTCTTGACGACTGCCTTGAAACTTGAGCTTGCCTAAGCCAGATGTAAGCTTGTCATAGATGTTGGTCAAGTTGATTTGTCCAGCCTTGGCTTATTGTTAATGTGGTCTTTCAATGATGTCTACTTAATACAAAGGAGAAAATTCAGGTTTGATATGTTATGTGCCCAGCATAAAGCATTGATTTATATGACATATAGCAGTAAATATGATTGCCATCACCACAGCACATATGAAATTTTTTTAATGACTAAGTTCAGAGATAGCAATAAGCTGTTGAGTTCTGTTAGGTTTGGAACTGTAGTTTGTGAAACTTTACTGGAGGTGATTTAGGTTCAAGTAAACTTTAAAATTTCTTAGTCCTAGTTGAGCACATCTTTACTGTTGCTGCATCGGTCTTGAATCACACTTATGGACTTTTAAATGCATGTTTACTGTCGCCACATCGGTCTTGAATCACACTTCTGGACTTTTAAATGCATGTTTTACAGTTTGACAATAGCAGTAAAATAATATTTTGTTACACCTTGGTGAAACTGGTCTAATCCACCCTCTTAGTGAGAAGGTCTTATTAGAATTGGCGGGTCTGAATATTGAAGTTTATTCTTCCAAATGTTCTTGGTCCATTTACCATTGTTGTCCCAATATTCTATGATTTCATACAGCTATGCTTTTGGATTTGCTGATATTTTATGCACCACTGCTGATATATTTTATGCTCTCTGCAATCCATAAATAATTGTTTTTAAAAAAATACATTTTGTCAACTTATTCCAAGCCAAAATAGGTTAGAGCATTTGCCTTCAATGCAGGAGGTCACTGGGTCGAACCTGTACAGTACCCGAGTCCAGTACTAACAAAATGTATCATTGTTAGCTAATATTTCATTATGTAAATGAATGAAGAAAGGAAACTTGTGAAACTTTTCTTACTAAAACCTATTTTCCAGGTTGCCATTTTTTATTATGCAGCAACTGTTATGAAATCAAATAGAACAGTTTTTTTATATTATTATGAAGTCTTTATAGTTTGTCATCATGATCTAAACTCTGAGGAAAAAAATGGGCAAACAACAGAAGATTAAATTAATAATTTTGAGCATTATAATTTTGAGCTTTCTATACTCATTCTCCTTATGTCACCAACTTTGCCATATTTGTCTGGAAAGGGAAGTCTTCATCCAGATATTGGAGACTAGAATGGATCCAGAATTACTGGATGGGGTTACTTGGATCCCATGTTGTACTTGTAGTAACTTCTGTCTCAAACTTAGTTCTAGTAAAGGATTTTTTTCCCCCTCAATTTCTAATAGGGAATGTGTCATATTTGAGCTCCTTAACAGGCCCAGAATAATCCATTGGACTTGAGATCGTTGACCTTAATATGAGAATAAAGAGGTATGGGTTTGTGAAGAAATGAAAGATTAATAAGCTTTGGCAAGGAAACATACTATAAATTAGGGTTTTAACTAATAGTCTTTTAATGATATCTTGTTGGTCTTAATTGAAATGGTCGTAGTTGCCCTTCCAATATGGTAGCTACAAATGACTGTCTTAAAAATCTTGTCACTGTTACTGCATGGATGGTTATTATGACATGGAGTTTTCACCAAAGTACTTCTGATGATGTCAGCTTTGTCCAAAATTAAAATGGTGTCAAGCTGACATCAAATATGAGCACCAGAACAGTTAATTTGAAAATTTTGTTCTCTGTGAAGAATATCAGAGATGGTTTCAAGATTCTACAGTTAAAAAGAAAAAATGGTCTTATCTTGAATTCCTGGAAATATTTTCACATGATAGTGCATCAGTCTTTTTGATGGATTTGTCGAAAACATTTTGTGTCAGTGCGGTGCACTTAACCCTATGTTATCTAAAATTACTGGGGATGTCTCTTTATTCCTCTGCAATCGCAGAATGAAAAAGAACATGAAAACAAATGCAGTACTGATGTAGTAAACACGTTTATTGAATATAGAATTAATCTTAAAATTTCTGGTTTCTGTCAAATGGTTTATTCCCACCAAATCAAGTGTATATATATGCTGTTAAGTCTCTGTATATTTACTTTATTGCCCAATACTTTTTTCCCTAATCCTATCAGACATCGAAGCTCTCATACTCTAAAACAGTATTTCCACAAATTGAGATAACTGGACAGGATATGAAAATTTTTTCAGGTCATGTATAATGTCCTTTCCATTGAGCGAATATTAATCTTTGGGCCATAGCAAATTAATTTTCTTTGTTCAGGAATCCTTCTTGTAAATCAGAAAAACTTCAAATTAAATTATATTTGTGTGATTTTGCCTCCCACCAGCTTCATTTGGGGTGGGTGAGGTAGATGAATAGGTTCCATCTGTTAGTCCTTCCATCCATCAGTCATATCTGCCATCCCAACAAATAATTTGTTTTGTTAGGTGCAAGACTTGGACCTTTAACTTACAGAGTACAGTTAATGTGTTGATCATTTGAAATTGGAATACCCTATGTATTAGCTTGCAAGTTGTATCCAACTGAAATATCATAGACCCTAATCTGGTGTCACATTATATACTGTCAGGTAAGAGTCTATTTTTGGTTCTACTGATCATTCCTAATGAATCTGCATGGACCCATATATGCCACCGTTTGTGCAATGGCAGATCTGGATCTCAAGAATTTGTAGTTAGACTTGACATGTAAATCATTATATATGATAATTATCATGTATCAAGGATTGTTTTTCTGTTGCAGTCCCTCTCTCCAGTTTGAGGCTGCCTGGGCCTTGACAAACATTGCATCTGGAACATCACAACAAACACAAGCAGTGGTAAATGCTGGTAAGTATAGAATATTTTTGTGTGCATTTACTGGAGTAATTGTAAACCGTTTTTTTTTCTTCAATGGCATAAGCATGGGGAAATATACTGTATATACTCTCTTGTAAGTTAAGCCCAGCTGCAATTATAAAGGTCTGACATCACATAATGCTCAGACAGATCTGGGTATATGCAATATGTTGGTAGCAATCAGTAGAACATAGACCAAGACCTGCAAATTTATATCCGATAAAAGTAGCTGAACAGGTAAAGCAGTGTCTATTTCAAATGTACAGCTATATTTCCTGTTGAAATCTCACAACAAATGCTTTGTACTTGCTTCATAACAGTTATATGATTTTGCTTATCGTCAACATTATGTAATGCTGTAAAGGAACCTTCCATTTGTATTTTACACTCTGATATTCATGTTACTGACAGATAATAATTCAAATTAGGCACATCTTCAAAAGATCAGAAAGTATGTCAGAGCTAAGATTAAGCACAAATACAGAAATGAGCACAATAATATGCAGTGTTAATTGTGAGAATTGCACCCTTTGTAAGGTGAATATAGCCAGTTGCTGTGGAGGATCAACTGATATTATAAAACATAGCTCTAAGGAACATTTGTCAATGGAATAGCGTTGAGAGTAATAGAAAATGAAAGTTTTTTAGAATTCCAAGTCTTTGTTGGACAGGGTTGCTTTATGCTGCTGACGTCCCCCTCTGTCACCACCATTTTCCATGATCATCCCACCCGCCTACCTCACTTTCCAAGTTTGTCAGATATGTGATGGAAGATATAATTCAGTAATCCATTGCCTTGAATCCTTGTCAGGAGTATTAACTTTTGAACCAGTGAAGTTATTTTACTAAACCTTGCCTGCCTCTCCCTCACTCTTCTCTCCCTACACACACATGCTCATGCACACACAACACACACACACACACAATGCATCCCATAGCTATGCCTGCTTCCTCAAGGTTAATGTCATGGCAGGGGAAAATTCTGTGACTTGAATCCCAGACCTGGCAAACCTTATAATTTTGCCATAAATCGTAGAAAAATTACCCTTAAAATACGCACTTAACAGCATAAAAGCAAAAACTATGAAAAAATGATCATTGCTAAAACAAATCGGAAAATTCATTCATGTTTGATTTGGATCCAGTTTTCATGTTAGAATTAGCGAAATTAGTCAGGGAACTAGACTTACCTTACTGCAGTACCTTAGATACTTTAAACTGCACCTATTCATGCAAAGCGTCTGCATGATCAGACTTTGATTTTATAATTGTTTTAAAAATGTCCAGCAAGCTATGCATATAAGACAAAAAGGAAAATAAACCTCTTGAAAAGTGTTAATAATCAACACTGAAGAATAAAAAGGAATATTTGATTCTTGTGAATAAAAGTTGGAAGGGACACAATTATGTTTATTGGACATCAGTTGAGTATGGCTTGTAGTGGGTATGAAGATATTGTAATACAACTTGAGCCTGTTTCAAAAAGTAATCCAATCCTCCACCATGATATATTTTAACAATTAGGAATCGGACAATCTCCCAGAACAAGTGACCTCTTGAGCCATGATTAAACAAAAATATCTACAGAATTCATCATCTTTTGTAAACAGGTCACCCTTTTTTATTCCACTTTTTTTTTTAAAAGCCTTTGTAGTCTTTGATGAGAAGATAAATTTGATTATTTGATCAACGTAACAGCTGAATATTTTTAATAAGATGTTAGTCATTCATGGTATTGTATATAGCAATAGTTGTAAGAACAAAAGTTTGTGAAAATAAACCAGATTAAGCTCAATATGTATGTATATATGTTTGTATGTGATTTATATCTTCAAAAGCTTGTAGTCTTATGTTTATTTCAGGTGCTGTTCCTCTCTTTTTACGTTTGCTACAGTCGCCACATCAGAATGTACAAGAGCAGGCTGTATGGGCTCTTGGAAATATAATAGGTCAGTATATCTTTAGTCTATATTTGAGTTCTTGCCATGATTTTTGTTTCCAGTCCCAGAAATTTGGAGACTACTACTAATTGTTGAACCCATGTCAGTAACAAGTAGGACATAGGAGTCACTTTTCCACCACCAAGGGCATCAACAAGAATTACAATTTTGGTTAAAGTTTCATATATGTTGAGCTCTTGTTTATTGTAAAGCCAGATACATCAGTCATTTTTCAACAGTCAAGTCGGTAGCTTCTATATGCCTGCTATAAGGTAGAACATATTTCTAGTTCAGTTCTGTGCTCAATAAATGGATTATTCTCCATCTACAGCTACCAATTTTTGTGGTTGGTTGTACTTGGGGTAAAGAAGAGTCCTATAGCTCAAAAGTCCAAAGGTCAAGGTCACTGAGTGAAAGGATGAAAACTGTTTCTGCATGACAATACAAAATTTTCACCATCTGCAGGTACCAAATTTTGGGGAAGGCTTACGCATGGGGTAGAGAACAACCCTGTTGATTTTGAGCTTAAAAGGTTAAAGGTCAAGGTCACAGAGAAAAATTGTTTACAAAAAAGAACACAAGTTCTACAATTTTGTTTATAGCTTGGACTTTAGTTGAAGAAGAACTCTAGGTGTTTAGGTCAAAAGGAGAAAGGTTAAGTTCACTGGTTGAAAGAAGAGGTATGGTTTCAGTGCAGTAACTTTAGTTGTACACCACATACCTGGACCAAACTGTTGGCTAGGAGGTTACAAGAAGCCAGTTCTACTGCAACTGCCCTGTAGACAACATCTTCTAACCCTCCTCTGCATTGGTTGTCTATGAGCTGGAGAGGATGGAAAGGCAAGAAGGAGTCTGCTGATCAACCCTCTACTCACTTTTCAAGTGTTATCATGTGAATGGTGGGTGGGCAATTCCTAGGGATGCCATACCTGTCCTGCAGTGCATCCCTCTTCCTTTAAATTCATTAGGATTCAAATTAGCTCCTTTCCATAATAAAGGAGAGGTTTTTTTGCATTTCACAGAACTCCATCCTCTCTTGAAGAGTCTCATCTTGTTTGAAGACTGAACAGTAAAAAAAATTAAAGGCAGATATTCATTATGTTTTTTTCCACATCCCATTTTTCCTTCTGCACAAGAAATAACTCCATTGTTGCATAATACAGGTGGATTTTCAGTTCTGAGTCATAATGTTTGGTCTGGCCTGGGTCATTACCAGAGTGATGGAAGAAGTGGCTACTTAGTATCTGGGCATTTCCTTCTGCAGTTGATGACTGGCATGTGCATGTGCATGTACAAGGAAACCCCTTCCTTTCTGCAGTAGCAGATTGTATGCTATTTCTTTTTTATGAAAAATCATGTTCAGCCTTAAAATTCAAAGGTTATAGGGCTAACATTTCAGACACAGGTGAATTCTCCAATCATGGTTAATTTCCTCCCTTGGTGAATCTCATATGCTTTGACCTGAGGAGACTAGTATTTCATTTTGATGCCAACATAGAATCTTGTGTTTCGGCAAACCCACTTGCAAACCTTCGAATGATGCTTCATTTAAAAAAAATGTAGCTCTTAAACCTTTATTTCTTTTAGCTGTAACTACATACCCTGTCAACAGAGGAGTGGTGTTGATGGTTCATTGTGACTTTTTCCCATCGGAACGCCTGACATATTCCCAGACAGTGTTGGATCTTTTTTAAGAGTCAAAGAATGTGGTTTGAGGCCTCACAGGGTTCAGAATGTATTATTAAATAAAGTAGCACCATCCATTTGAGACTAAAATCTTTTCATATAAACCTAGAAAAAATGACTGGAAATTCAAATCTGAATTGAAGAAAGTAACGTTTTTTTATTTCTTCAGTGTAGTTAATACACAAAAATATATTTGGTAGACTTTGCATTGTCAGATATCATCACCACACTTACAGAGATATGTGCAAGTACTTACATAGCCACACCAGATATGTGCAAGTACTTGCATAGCCACACCCACACTGACATTAAATGTAAAGAAATACACCATGTTTCTGTCTTTAAAATCCATTGTATGGTGGAATACAATCTTAATTAGAGGTTGTCTTAGCTGTTGTTGGTAGTTCAGCAGGTAGTTTGAAAGTAATGCAAGTGACATATGTGTTCACATTTTCACTCACAAGAGATAGGACAACATGGTTCTTCAAAATTTCCTGTTGGATTCTCTGACCAAGTCCTGTTTGGAACTGAGTTGTTCTTACCATCCATGACTAAGATTCTTTTCATATTTGGCACTGATCATTTCACAGAATTGGGGTGGGAGTGAGAATTTTTTTTCCAAGCTGTATGGGAACTTTACAGGTAATTAAATAATTGACTTTGTCCATTATGGGTGTTAATGCAGTTTCCTTCTCAATACAAATCAGCTGTGTAAATATTTATTCATATTGTCTTTCAGTCAGTTTCAAGGCTGAGATCATCCTGAAAAGCATGGGTCAAGTAATAATTGGTGTTTTAGGAAGATTAACCTTTAAAGTGCTAGTCACAACAATAGTCACACTGCCAGTTAAGGTCTCATAGCGTTTGTTGCAACTTAAGTCATTTTCCAGGCTAGCAACAATGTACACATCTGATTACTTTAGCCTGCCACGATTACTTGTAAAACTATATTTGATCGGTTTATTGAGGCGGGGAACATGCATTCTATTGTTCTTTATGATGTGTTTAGCAAAGAAGTTTTACAAAAACTCGCTTTTCAGCATGTGGTACCTAGAAAATATTAAAATGACTGATGCTGAATATGACAGTGATTTTTTGCAACAAATTCTGGCTTTTGATATCAATGATGACAGTAATGTTGAAGGATTTGAGGAGAATGAAATTATCTGAGCTGGTACAGTATTGATGGAAATGCCCATGAGTAATTTTGAGCCAGAAATTGATGTGGAACTGAAGTCTGATGTATATGATGGCTGGACAAGTAAAGATGGTATGCCTGTCAACTACCCATTCACTGGTATTTCAAAATTAAATGTTGAGATGGCGAATTATGAACCTATGGACTATCTGAGACTTTTTTAATGCAAATATAGTAGAACAAATGAGAACTGAAATTTTTCATGAACATTTTATTACTGACTCTGGGGGTCAAAACTTACCTGTAACATTTATGGAGTGGATGCTCATAAAACTTAGCTTTTCTTTACCTGCAATTTGAGCAATTTAGATATAACATCGTAACAGGCATAACATGCATATAAAATATTCGAACTGTTAAAAAATATTATATTTCTTTGATATATTTGAACCTTTCCATTTAAAAACAAACAAAAATACAGATGAAATACAACAGTAACTTGGCATTTTACCTGTATTTGCACATGTACATGCAAATATGTTAAACTTACACATGTGCCTTGATGCTAATTTTAAAGTTTCAACATCTGCCATCATTTTTCATATTGGGTTTGTGTATGTGTTGTGTATATTTTTTAAATACATGAAATTTGAAAACTATGCTATTTTCTTCTCCCCCCCCCCAATAATTCAGCACTGAGGGATCTTGTACTGCAGTTTCGACATCTGCCATCGTTTTTCATATTGGGTTTGTGTATGTGTTGTGTATATTTTTTTAAATACATGAAATTTGAAAACTATGCCATTTTCTCCCCCCCCCCAATAATTCAGCACTGAGGGATCTTGTACTGCAGAACACTATAGCACTTCAAGGGTTAAGATAATGGTTAATAATAAAAAGAACTATTCAGAATGTTTAGTTCATTGTATCAGATATGTTCTGGCTTGGACAGTGTTACATACAGATGGTGCTGCTGTGTTAAATATGTTCTGGCTTATCCAGTGTTGCATATAGATGGTGAGGCTGTGTTGTCAGATATAGTACAATCGAGAAGGACTAATGCTAAGATGTTATTTGCAGTATTTGCAAAGAATGAAATGCTTACCTATGTTGCTGTGCTTCACAAAGTCAATCTTTTTTCAACCAAAATTTCAGAAATTTAGTTTTGCGGATCTTTTGCTTGTGATGATTTATTGTTTCCTGAATTGTAGTTGCATTTTGATTTTATTATGAATTGCTAAAAAAAAATTTGTTTTGGGAGAGTAGAGCATCATTCCCTTTGAGGGACTCTAGGGGATTATTGTTTGATTAAAGATTCTTTGTCATGTCAGCAAATTTGTAAAATTGCCAGAAATTATAGTCTAAATCTCATCTATCATCTGTTTACTCCTCCCCCCCAAAGATTATTATAGAATCCTAGATCTTCAAACAAGAAGTATATAATGGGAGCTAATTTTTGTATGCTAGAGTTCTTCTGGTACACCAGTGAGTTTTATGTGATATAGCTTATCACTTGTTGAATCTTGATTAAAATGTAACATTTTATCATTGACTTAATTATTAAGATATTAAAAAAAAATACTTTCCTTTCTACCCGTATGATAAAATAAATACTTTCCTTTCTACCCGTATGATTCCTGTTCTATATTATCATTTTCTTGAATATTTGTCAGGAAATACTAATATATGCGTATCAATGTGCCAGACCACTGAGTACCACAATTTGTAGCATGTCAGCTGCTTCTATTGCAGTCTTTTGATGACACCTTTCATTAATGAACAAGTTGATATGGGTAATCAAATCAGATTTATAGTCTCAGGTTCATCTGTTCAAAAGTCTGCTTTTAAATACAGGTAAATCTTTCTTTGTTTAAGTGCAAACTTGAATATTTTTTTTTTTATTTGCTTAATAAAATGTTCTTGATCTCTGGAATTTTTGTATGCAATTAAATATTCTTACACATTTTAAAAATGTGGTTTCCAGTATTTTGGGTAATTGTGGTATACTTAATTGCTTGTTGCAGGTGATGGTCCCCAATGCAGAGACTATGTCATTAATCTTGGTGCAGTAAAGCCTCTTCTTGAATTTATCAACCCAAATATTCCACTACCCTTTCTTCGGAATGTAGCATGGGTGATTGTCAACTTGTGTAGAAACAAAGAACCACCCCCGCCAGTGGAAACAATACAGGAGATACTGCCTGCTTTATGCCAGTTGATACACCATACAGATATCAATGTAAGTTTCTGGTTCATTTTCAGCCAGTCATGCATCTAACAGATGGTTGTTGAAAAGTGAGGCATCTGCATTTTTGCCTGATAGGGGTTGAACACACCTTTTTCTTAAAAATCCAAATGCATCTGCTTCCAGGAGATTTTCATTTATCCAGATCCCTGACGTCCTTTTGGATTGACTATTATGCTTACACATGTGCAGAAAAGTAAAAAATTGGACGTTTTAATTTAAATATTTATTTTGAAATGGAAAAGTATATGAATTACGTCAGTTTGAGAGATAGGTACAAGCCATTGAGCTGCATAGTGTTTGGAACTTGAGTTTGTGCAACTGTACTAGTTGTAAATAAAGTTTATGCATACTTTACAAACTTTTCGCTGCATGTTTCGAATATCAAACTTTTAATTAACGTTTTTGAGCTTCACAATAGCAGTTTATATATTCTTTACACCTTACTGAAAACTGGTCAAACTTAAGGAAAAGAATCCACTGTCTTATTGAGATGGACTTGGCAGGTTTGCTACACAGAATTTACCAAATTTGACAGAGCTTTCTGTCTTTGTACAAATGATTTTATCCTCTGTTACATATGACTGCTATTACTAAAAGTAGAAGCGAAAACATTAAATGATTTCTTTTTAAAAAAAAGCACTATGCAGAGATTTTGACCAAATTTGCCATAAAAAATCCTGGCCCAAATATTTTAAGGTGTATACATACAATATCGATCTACAGTCAGATAGGTTGATGTTACTAATAGCAGAATTTAACCAAATTTCAAGCATGAAAGACTTTCAGGTTTTTAGTTACCCATCCATAAAGCAAAGTGGGTTAATCATATTCCCCTGCATACATGCTTGTTTATCCATGTCATTAGTTTCAAGTGCTGAGCCAGTTTCAATTAAACTTTGTAGGAATATGTAATAAAACAATATCAACCAACATTTTGTTGATGTAGTTTCTCCAGCAGTGATGTGGCTTGCATAGTAACCAAAATTAAAAGTCTGCTTTTGACTTATCCAGAACAGCTCAGCCAATTTTGATCAAATTTTACAGGGACATTTTTTCAGGCATGTTCAATGAATGTTTTGTGTGCAGGGAGTCCCCAGCAGCAGTGTGGCTTTCTTAGCAAATGAGGAGTATTAAGCCCAATTTTTTTTACTTTTTCTGAAAATTTGCTGAGCCAGTATAATGAAATTTGGGAGATATGTTGTTAGGACATCCTAATCATAATTGTGTGAATTCATTTTTATGGTGTTGGATGAATAAATGTTATTTGTTTTCATGAGGTCTTAATTGTAACCGACTATAAAGACTTTATCTTTTCAGATATTGGTAGATACAGTATGGGCATTGTCATATCTAACAGATGGTGGAAATGAACAGATCCAAATGGTAATAGATAACGGTGTTGTTCCCTTTCTTGTTCCATTGTTGAGTCATCCTGATGTGAAAGTACAGGTGAGTGTACATTGAAAATTTATCTAACACTACACTTTTGTTTGAATAAGTGGGGGAAATCCTATTCATTAGCATTGTTACTTAGCAAATTGTGTCAAATAAAAGATTTCAGATAATAGTTAATTTTTACCTGTACTGGTCATAGACGAGACGAGCTTATGGAATACACTGTCGTCCATCATCATCATTGACTTTTCACCAGAAGACTTTAGTTGGTCATAAATGAAAAGGTTACCCCTAGTGGATCCAGTATCACCACTACAGCAGTAATCTTGAAAATCTTGAGAATTTGTTTGTTTCTTTGGAAGATAATATAAGAGAACATATTTCATATTAAGAATTGGATGGTGTTGATTGAAATTTTTAGACACTTTGATAAGACCATATATCAATGTGTCATTTACCACTTTGATTGCAACTTTTTCATGTTCTGCAAATAAGGGTTTGAGAGTTTGTCTCTTTGATCACCAAAACATTATTTAATGCCTTGTATAATATGTTGAAGGACAAATTGATGAACACTAATTAGGGTACATTTGATTAAGTGGATGTACTTGAGGCATGCTATTACAGTGACAAGACCTGTCAACCATTACGATTTTGCTGTAACTCTTACGGAAATTATAATACTGGCTACAGCATAAAAGCAAAAAGCACAGAAAATTGATCGTTGACAAAAGATCTGGATAATTGGTTCATCCATGTTTAATTTGGATCTGGGTTTCAAATTAGAATTAGTGACATTAGTCAGGGAACCAGACTAACTTTACAGCAGCACCACAGAGGCTTTAAGTTGCATAGGGTTGGAACTAAAGTTTGTGCAACTGTACTAGTGGTGACTAAAGTATACGCGTACATTACAAACTTTTCAGTTGAATAAAATATTTATCATCGCTACAATGAATGTTTAATTACATTTTCCAGCTTAACAATATATTTATTGATATTTTGTTACAACTTACTGAAAACTGGTCAATCTTAGGGAAAAAATAACTGCCTTACTGAGACGGACTCTTCAAGGTTGGCAGGTCTGCAGTGATAATTCAGACGTGCATGGACCATCAGGTGTTTGACTTGATAACATAGTTTACATAAATGTGCCATCAAAAAACATTAGACTGTGCTTATGATAGGAGTAGTACATGTGGAACATTGGTCTAAATGCTTCACATTAAATATTTGTGTGTCATTCAGTGCATTACACAAAGAAAATATTTTTTGTCTATGGTTTTAGTAAATTTTGGATTGTGGAGATTGCAGTCAAAACTTTATATGGAGGGATTAGTTTAATGAATAGGCGAAAATATAACTATACTATTGCTACTAAATACTTAGATATATGCCATTCAGTTTGAGAACATTCCAAATTATTATTTCGTTTTGTCATTTCTCTTTTAAAAAATATATCCTTGTCTAAAGTGTATAAACAAAAGTAGAGATGAAGGCTTTTTTATGGTACATGTACATACGTTTTAGTTGTCAATATTATAAAATTAATTTCATTTTCAGTTTCTAACAAACATAATTATTTAATCAAGTGAAGAAAATGGAAGAAATAAATTTGTATCGGTTGAAATCATTCAGCAGCTTTAGCACAATTTGAGATGGTTTAGTCTTTCATAAAAGTAATTTATATAAAGTTTCTATTTGGCTTCAAGATAGGGACTCCATTTAGTATAAAATAACATTTTAGGAACTCTGTTGTCATGTCTAGTATAACCTAGGTCCTTTTAATTACATCTTGTTGATGACTATTATATCCTATGTCCTTTGATGAGGTCCTATATCTGATTACAAAATTTATTGTGACATTATTTTATGCATGGTCTTTCCTCTGATTAAATTATTTGTGATGGCTATTAGATGACAAAAAAATGTATGTTTCCCCCTGTACTGGTTTTGAAAATAAGGTAGGTAGGTAGTTTTTTCCCCCCAAAACATATACATATATATATATATATATATATATATATATATATATATATATTATAATGCAGTGCTGTCCAACCTTTCTAACCCTTTAAGCCATTAAAAATTTTGAAGCCAAGGGCTGCAACAGAAAACATAAAAGCAACTTAGTTAACTTACTGATTATTTGTCATTATCGTTTGATAGATGGCGTTTGCTGTAATACACTATGTTTGATTTTGTTGATCCCAGTTCACATGATTACCTGGTTAAGAAGATATCTTATGAAAGTAGGCCATTTATGTTTTTTAAATAAATGCATAAAAAAGTTGGTCTAGCTCTGACAGGCCATTTAAAATCAGCCCACAGGTGACAGCACTGTTATAATTATTGTTGTATGTATGTATATATGTATGTGTGTGTGTGTATATATATACACACACACACACACACACACACACACAACACTTCATGTTCTGGGCTAAACTGGCTCAGTTAGATGTATAAATCAATTTCAGAATTTGTAAATTTGTTTTAAAAAGTTTTTTAAAATATATTTACCATGTGGGGAAAAAGTGCTGGGGTTGGCAACAAAATAGAGGGATGGTCGGCTGATTGGAAACATGTAAATCTTTGTTTTTGCCTTATATCCTTGGTCCTTTAAAAAATTGCAAGATTTTTGATGACTATTATATATTCTAGGGGTTTCCTCTGATTGCATGCTTTGTGATGACAGTTATTGTATCCTAGGTAACTCCTGCTTTTAATTATGATGACTATTCATGTTCCTTTCTCTAATTGTGTGATTTATGATGAGATATCCAGTGTCCTTTCTCTGATTACATGATATGTGATGACAATATTGAATGTTTTTCACGGGGATAGCATGCCGAGTACTCTTTTCATTATTTTCTAGACTGCAGCTCTGAGAGCAGTTGGAAATATAGTGACAGGAACAGATGAACAGACTCAGGTGGTGCTTAACTGTGATGCTCTTTCCCACTTCCCTGCTCTCCTCACACATACAAAAGAAAAAATTAACAAGGTATAGTTTAGTTCTCTCATGATAATTGTTGGAAATGTTAACCTGCTTTGCTACCTTACTAATCATCTAACCAGTTCATTCTTTGCCACAATATCATGCTTAGATCATGAAAGCAATACAAATTACTATAGATATGATGAATCTAGTGAAGAGTAAACTAAATCCGCAAAAATCTCTATGAAAGTCAAACAACGAAACTTACAACGAAGAATTTTACTACACAGTGGAAGAGAAAAAGCAAAAAATTATCACACCATCGGGAAATTACTTTAATGCTGAGACTTTGCAAAGTCTGGTGACTATAATGTTAGGACTTCTTGCACTGTGAGAGTATGGTTTTAGGCATTAAAGAGGATAATCCTACAGTAATGATTTGGTTTTTCATGAAAATAATGGGTAAACCTGACTGTAAATTATGTCTCATTGTATTATGAGGGTAGCTTTTTATAAACACACTGTTGGTTCACTTATTCAATTATCAATTGAGGGGTGCCAACTGGTCCAGTTTTTGTCAAACCCTCCTGAGACACTGCCAATTGCTTTGGTTTTCCAGACTTTAGCTCCCAGGTAAAGATTAATTTTTTTCCTCCCGTTGATAATTGGACAAAAATAGTCCCAGTTAGATACCTTAGTCACTTCCATCAGTTGGAATATTATCCTCTTTGCTTGCAATTTTTGCATCATTATGTGTATCAGGGTGCTTTAATTTTTTTGCAGTTTCTAGTCCTTTTGTTTTTAGCATATTTTCATTTAAACATATCCATTTCAGTATTGCTTAAGACTTATTTGCAACAGGCAATGCATTCTTTTAACCCCTCCCTTTTTTTTAGTTGTTGAGGGTTTTGTGCACCCACTAGGTAAGTGTTGTTTCTACTTTAGTGATTATACCAGTATGTGCGATTGCGTGAATCATGCAAAATTTGTACAAATTTACACACTTGGAAATGAGTGGTGCATAAGAATTTGAGCATATGAAAATTTACTCTGCACATATACAAATTCTTTTCAGCTATTCACTCTTAAAGTGTTCGATGTGACACAAGTCCTTACAGGTAGAAATATCATTTGTCATGTTGAGTGTTTTTTGTAACTGTTTATGCACCTGATTTCTTAAGCTTGACATGAATGATTGTTAAACTAAATTTAATTGGTACACATTTTAGCATTGTTAGATCTTGTACTTCAAAACCATGTAGCCCTGGCGTAAGGGTTAAGATATGAAATAAATGACAAAATCTGAAGTTATTACGCATGGAATGATGGTAAATCATTTATTTTCGCATGTTAAAATATAAGGATATATGTAGCCCTGGCGTAAGGGTTAAGATGAAATAAATGACAAAATCTGAAGTTATTGAATGATGGGAAATCATTTATTTTTGCATGTTAAAATATAAGGATATATTTTTCACATGTGGAAATATAGGATGTAAAAAGATAAAAATTAGTTTGGATATAAGTCTCTATATTTCATATATAATACATTATTTTATTATGGACTTGCCAGTTAAAGAAACTTGAATTAGTTAATTCCCAGTCAGGAGAAATCAGATTTGATGACTCAGAATTTTATTAACATTAGGATAAATCTCACATAAAAAAAGAGACAGGAATATACAGATGCTTTCCATCAAAATTAGAGTCTTCCTTGTCTTCTTTCCACTGCCTTTCTTGGGGACGGAATTAGTTCATCTAGAAAAGCCATATGAGTCCCCCTCCAGTTTATGCTGATGAACTTTTGCTCTGTATGCTCTGTGAGCTGTTGTCCTTATAGTAACTTCATTTCAGCTTGGAATCTTTTGTCACCACTTGAGTTGGTGGCTCAATCAGAACAGGTTTCTGGATTGAGGAAAAAGATGACTCTATATGCATCATTTAGGGCTATACAATAGCCATCTCCAATAACCCTTAACCGTTTCAATGCTGCATGTCAGTAAACTAGTTCAGGAACAATAACTCTTCAACACTGCAGACTGGTATAATGGTCTCAAGTGCATGTCTCATTTTGATGATGTATTGTCTGATTTGTCAATATTGGGGTTCCCCATTTGTATATAATTGTATTGTATCGTGATTCATATGCATACCATTTGGATACATTCGATCTTTAAGATAGACGGTTAAGAAGAAAGAAGGGGTTTACAGATCTATAAATGTTGATCTTCGAAGTCACCTAATTACATCTTGAATAGCAGACTCATCGGACGGGGAGTCTGTATTGTCTGGCTATACTTGAAAATAGCGAGAATTCTTATCCTGTAAATATACATGAGGAAAAAGGTATGCATTTGCAATAGGGAGAATTAGTACTTTAAAGGCTTTGAACTTGCCAATGTACACTATACCTGAATTTCGTCACTTGATTAAATCTCCCTTTAATTAAAATATTCACACATTTTCTGAATGCATAGGCCCAGCACAAGTATTTTGACCTGTCTACCCAAATTTTAAAACCAGTTAATAGGAAACATTTTTTTTGGCCTAATAGCTAATTCTCATGACGTTATTGTCCTTTAGACATGGAGGTTTTCACTAAAAAACTTCTGACAACTAGTTGATAATGAATGAGAATTGTGCTAATTGATAGTGATTATCTTGAAAAACATTTTTTTTACTCCTTGTCGCAGAAAAAAATGAGTTTTAGTTCTGGAATTTCAGTATTTTATGGGTTTTAATGCAGCAGCAGATATCCTTGTCCTGGAAAATGTTCATGAGACTGCTTTCGATTGTTCCTCAATTCCTTTGATGGCCAAAAACTTGGCCCATCAAGTGATCAAAGTTGGTCCTAAATGTCCACCTTGTGAATTCCTATCAGATACACACAGACTTATGCAAACCTCCTGAAAGGTGAATCTCAGCTAGATTGCCTACAATGCCAGTGTCCACTGGAACACATTCTTATTCAATCTGTCAGCTTCCATCCTGTGAGACAGAAAGGGATAGCTGCAGTTGTTAGTTTTCTATTCATCTGAATGAAACCCATGTGTCACAAACATTTTAAATAAATACAGATTGAATTACACAAACTCATAAATGTCTGAACCATTCATGAGTTCCCCTGTAAGCTTAATCATGGGGCTACTCCATTTGCAGTATATATTTTGTGTGGTGAATGATCGAGATTTCAGTCTTCCTTCACCAATCTGCTTATTCTCATCTATTGATAGCATAAAGATACTTTGCCTTTTGAAGAAAGAGGTGGGTTGGTGTAGAGTTTCATACTTTTTAAGTATCCAAGAAAATATACTCCACTGAAAATAAAGCAAGACAGAAATGATGAAATTGAGATAAAGGCCTGGATATGTGAGTTGATTGCGTGTGTATATATGAATTGTGCTAGAGATGTGTGGGTTTTGTATGTGTATGCATGGAGGTAGTCTGAATGTGAGAGTGTATGTTGTTTAATGCCAAGGATTGGGTGCCAGATATTTTAAATGACTGACACCGAAGTGCATCTGAGGTCTTACTGACCAATGATTAAAGCTGGAAAGCACTTGATTATTGGCTTGGCTCAGTCTCATGCATGCTCTTGCTCTGTCATAAAGGAGCAATTGAAGCTGCACTTGTCTGATCTGTCTGATACAGATGCTTGTAATTTTACATGTTTGGCACAGAATTCAAAAGCGGAATTAAATTTGATGGAGGGCATTAAGCTATCAAGGCCTTTCAGTTTTGATATATGATATATTTATCAAATATGGCTACATTTCTGAAAAAAAAATGGAACAGTATTGATACTACTTCTCAAAAACTGAGAAATACAATTAGATCAACTTTGATAAAAGCATCCTGTCATTAGGATTGTAAAAAAATTTCTAAAATCTTTAACACCATGGGTCATAACTAGAGTAAGTTTGATAGAGCTTAAATTGCATAGCAGATTAAGTTTGCCAATATATTATTCATTTGAAGACTTTACATGTTGATCACAGACAGAACAATGCTCACTTCAAGCCTTAAGTTGAACAAATTTTGTTGTTACCAGAAGATCTAGTGGATTGAGAAATTTACCAGTCATATTGAAATTTTGCTAGTCTTTTCCATATATATATATATATATATATATATATATATATATATATATATATATGACAGTTCATTTTATTTCTTCAATTTCATCATTCATAATTTAGAATTATAAATGTTGCTTTAGAAAAGCACCAAAGTTGCTTGTGAAAATTTATTCCAAGGTCATAAGAAAAGCAATGCCTTAATTTTGAGAAATTAAAAAGTAACTGAGCAAACATTTGTTTTAGAGCTTCTTCATCCAAAAAAATTACCATAATAAGAGAAAAGACTTAATTTACCCATGTCATTATGTTTCGTAACTTCACAGATAATCTAAGGCTATAATAGTGAAATCGGGACAAAAAGCTCTCATTTTGACAGTATTGACATTGTGTGATTTTTCACACCAGATGTACAAATGATACAAACCTTTCTTTCAGCAGTACTTATTTCTATGATTGCTATTCCTTTAAAGATGGGACGATTAACCATCTAACAAAGCCAGCAATTCTTTAGGAAGACTTGTTTTGAAATATGATAAGTCAGTTTTAATTGTTCTAAACATCAGTGTTAGCAGTTGAATCTCTGAGATTTATACAGTTAGCTCTCCAAAAGATCTTGGACATCACCAATCATTCAGTTTTGAAAATTATATGGTAGCCAATATAAACTGACTGGTGACAGCTGAAACTGCTAGTGATTGAACTATTCAAATTATAAAAAGTACTAGGACTGCGAATAATTTCTAGCCCTGTACTTGAATCAGGGGGATGCATGTGAAGGCAGGTTGATTTTAGGTTGTTGACATTTATGTGTACCAGATACTAAACAGTGTGATAAATGATATAAATTTGCATATTTATACTTGATTTTTTTTTTTGCCTTCAGGAGGCTGTATGGTTCCTATCTAACATTACTGCTGGCAATCAGCAGCAGGTCCAGACAGTAATTGATGCTGGGCTGATCCCACTAATAATACATCATCTCAGTAAGGTAAAGCAACATTTCATGGCTTTGTATCATTTTAATCCTCGGCTGTCATGGAAGAGTTTGATTACATCAAATAAATTCTTGCTACTGTATTTGCCCACATAATATAGATGCTGAACTGGAGAACAGATCTGCAGATAGAGATCTGCAGGTGCTTTATAAGATGACATGTATGCTGCCTTTGTTTTGATGGCCATTGCACAAGGGCAAATACAGTACAAGACTTGGCTCAGACTGCAGCAGTCTTGTCTCTGATTTCTTTGGGAGATAAAGAATAAGTCTTTAATGATATAACTTCTGTAATTGACCTTCTTCCATTGTGAACAGTTGAGTCCATTGGTGGATATTTCTTTCCCATGACAAAATGTGTGCTCATAATCTTGTAATGACAGAAAAAAGGTGTTATTATGTTTAGAAAGTACATAGCTATTTTTGTATATGTTAGTTCAGAAATGTTGATACTAGATTAAAGTCTTTTTCAGTTTTCATTCCTCAAAGCCCATGGCATGCTGTTTACTGACTGTTACATGAGAATGATTTCTTTCCAATAATGTATTTTCAAATGCTCTTTTTGTGGCCATTTTGAATGGGAAAGAGAAATCAGTTTATGTGAAGGAACATAACTCAAATTCTGTTACTGAGCACAGATGATTTATCACCTCCCTTGATATAGTTTGACAGATTCTATATCATTTCAAACAACACTGAATCAAATCATTTGAAAATACTCATCAGTTGTAGTGAAGATATTTCCCTAAAAGTATTTTGTAATCAATTTTCATTTAAGAGTTGAACTGAAAAAAGAAAAATTTAAAATATTTGTAATTAAGATGATTTGTATTTTGAGGAACATTGTTATCATTGAGGAATGAAACCTGTCTTGAAAGACCACTGCTATGTGAGACCCCGTCTTGAGAGACCATATTCTCAATGCACAAACTTGATGATTATATAGCACTGTGACCTGTTATGAGAGACCACCTGTCTTGAGAGACCATACTTTTCTGGCAGAAGGGGTGGTCTTTCAAGATAGGTTCTACTGTATATTGATCCCTTTTATGCCTTTTTAATCGAGTTTTATCTGAATTATCCAAGTCATCTCCATTCTCTATTCCTTTGTTGTAACTGAGGGATATTGCTAAAAATGGTTTTTAAAAAATGTATTTTTGTTTATTACAATATTGTTGTGTACTTGGCTCTTGGTATTAGTATGGTATGACTGTTTGATACTTTTGCAAATTGACTTGATAGATATTGCAATTTTCCATGTAACAGCAGTAGACCCATATCTACCTTTATATAAAGTATTGACCAAATGATGTCAACATGGTGTTTCCATTAAATTATTCATAAAACAATTATATCAGACCCTATTTTGGCAGCAGATTGAATTACAGCATATTAGTGTCTAAATTGCTCCTGTAAGATAATTGATGGAATAAATAACATGAACCTTGCTTTGTCAGCACATAAAATTACAGCAGATAAGAGTCTCCATTCTTCATGTGAAATAATTAGTGGAACAAAGAACTCAGCCCTGCATTGCCTGTACCTTATCAGGATCCACATTGTTCTGTGAAATAATTAAACAAATGAATTCTGAACTTGCTCTTCTAGCACATTATCAGGATTTACATTATCGGCATGAAATCATCAGTAGAGCAGAACAGTTCTCTGACCCAGCTCTTCCAGCCCATTTTCAGGGTCTACATTTGTTTCTTTGAGACCTTTCTTGAACCAACACATTATCAGGGTCTTTCCTGATTGCAGGTGGATAAGTTGGATACATTATATATATATATATATTTATATATATATATATATATATATATATATAAAATATAAAATGTAGTTGATTGCCGTATTATTGTTTTCACAGGGAGACTTTCAGACACAGAAAGAAGCGGCATGGGCAATAAGCAATCTGACAATTAGTGGGCGAAAAGAGCAGGTATGTAAACGGAAATGTTACAGACTTTGGCACTGTGTGATTTGGTGCATTTTTATCTCACCTGTGATGAATGTTGCATAAGGCTGTATAGTATCCATTTGTCCTGAATCACCATTTTGGTAAAGTGGTTAACATTTTTGATTTGCAGTCATGTCTAGTCTAGTAGTAGTATCAGCTGTTGGCATTGATTAATTAACATTATATATGGTAAAGATATTTGCATTGGGTTATAAAATATAATCACAGATTTAAAGGTCAAAAGTTGGTGGGGTGGGAAACAGTTGCCATGGTTCTCCTGATAAATATTAGAGTTTTAAACAGTCACCAGGACCATCTTTTTGGATAAAGGTGTGAAGGATCAGGGTCACAGTGAATTGGTTAGCTTTTTGGGGAAAATTTGCTTAGAGCTGTACACAGAGGTTATATCTTAAGTTTTTCAAAAGGGATTGTTATCAGTCATTAGCAGAGGAATGAGATGGTTGAAATTCAGAGATCATTGTCATGAATTACTTTGTGTGTTACTATGACTGCAGTGACTTCACCACAGTGAGAAAGTAACATTTTTTTTTTCTTTTGAAGAACTTTATAATAACTGAAGCAAAGTGGGATGCAGTTCAGATCAATTAAAAAAAGTAATAGACACAAAATTTTTAAGACATAATTTTTAAGAAGTTGTTTGTACTGATTATTTTATGTCAAAATGTTATGTATGTTCCTTCCATCTTTACATTTTAACAAAGCAAAAATTTACAGTTGGTTTGATGATACCCTTAGAATATGTTTTTATATATGTGTGTGTTTCATGTATGTTTTCTATGTTAAAATGCTGGTTTTGTTTTCTGTTTGTTTATTTAAAAGATTTAGTTACTTATCTGTTTTAACACCTTTTTACAGGTCGAATATATAGTGCAACAGAACGTAATTCCTTCTTTCTGTAATTTACTAAGTGTAAAGGATACCCAGGTCGTCAATGTTGTACTAGATGGTATCAACAATGTCCTCAAAATGTGCAAGGATGACACAGAGAGTATATGTCAAGCCATCGAGGAATGTGGAGGTAAATGTAGCTTTCATTTTTTTTTCTTGAAGCAAAAATATGACTTTAAAAATCTGCAAGAATAAACGTCTTATATGATTGTCTGTCTTTCACTCTTTTTCATGTTTTTTTTTGTGTGTGTGTGCCTTGCCAACTTTTTGTTTATTTTTTAATTCTCATTCCAAAGAACTTTGTGCGGAATATACAAATGGGTTTCATCTGTCCATCACACTGTCTGTCCTTCCATTTATCACAATTTCATCTCTGGAGCACAAATACAAAGTGGTTGAATTTTGATATTGATATTGAACAAGTAGTTCAGCAACGATGTCTGTTGCTATTCATAAATCTTCAGTATTTGGTGTTATTTTTGATTTATCATTTGTGTATCCATGCATGGCTTTCAAGGCAAAACTCCAAGACTGTTAAGTTATCACAATAGTGGTGTAGATGTTCATTTTGCTATATACAGTTCTTTAGTTTATATATGTTTAATCATTTCATTCATTTATTGTTCACATAAGTTTCTGGAACATACTGCTAAAACCATTCAAGATAAATCTATGAAACTTGTTTTATATATTATTAGTGCTCAGGATAGGCCATTTACTACTCAATTATTCCTTGCCAGTGTTTTGAATGCTGTTTGTCACTGGCCATCACTCCATCACTATTTTTTTTCCAAGGCAAAACTGCAGACCATTAAATATTCCTTTATGAAATTTGCTTCTTAAAGATATGATGTGTAAATGCTTTGTGCTTTTCACAATTATTCAGTTTAAATATGTGTAACATTTTCATACATTTGTTTATCCACCAGTCTACCATTTACGCGTTCATTTCTGAAGCCACATTTCAGAATTATTCAATGCATCGGACCCTTGGTATATAGTATCAGCCAAGAAACCTTTTGCTATTGAGAAATCATCAGTTCAAGGTTTTCCATCCTTCTGTCCATCCATCCATGGAGCTGGATTAGCTTGGTTGGTAGAGCATTGGATTTGTAATCCAGCATGGGTTCAATACCCACCTGAGTCAGCCTGGATTAGCAATCTGAGAGTGTTTGTGGGAAAGACACAGAGCTTCCATTTCCTTGGTATGATACAGCCACTAATGAGTTAAAAGCCATTAAAACAACACACACATTTCCAAAAATAGTGAGCAACATCTGTTCATCTGTGCATAGTTTAGTTTCAGTTTACTTGGCCATACAACCGATTAAGCATTGGTATTGACCAGTGTTCATCATGTGTCTCTCCATCAACATAGTTTTTATTACTCTGAAGCCGACTTCACAACCCATGAGACTTTGCCATAATGTCTGCACCATAAAGCTGCTGCTGTTTTTTTTAAAAATGTCTTCCAACAAGTGTTACATTTTCAGGATGAAAGGGCCAATAAACCTATCAAGTTTGAACAGTTCAGAAGAATAAAGAAAATATTCAGATTCCTGAGGGAAAAACAAGAAGGGCAACAGTTACATTTAGTGGACATTATGTGCTGCTGACATGAAGAGAGAGAGAGAGAGAGAGAGAGAGAGAGAGAGAGAGAGAGAGAGAGAGAGAGAGAGAGAGAGAGAGAGAGAGAGAGAGAGAGAGATTTATTTATTTATTTATTTATTTATTTATTTATTTATTTCTGATCTGATTTCAGCCAAACTTTGCATTTTGCATCTGATTGGTTAAAGTTTTTAACATTCTTGAGATGATACATTAGAGTTTTTCCAAGCTGTGGGAGAAATTTGTTGGGTTTTATTAATGTGTAAATGAATTGATTCAATTTGTAGGCCACTGCTGCAGTTTTTCAAGTATATTTCCTCACATTTTTTGAACATTTTGGTCTTTGAAAAAAAAATGTTGTTAGCACAATTAAGTTAACAACACTTCAGATAACTGAAGATAAATAAAAATTTTGTATGCTGTTAGTATGCATTAATAGGAGACCTGATTAGATTTTCATCCAGTTCTATGAGAATTGCCATTAATTTTGTTTTGAACAATTTTGGACTTGGGCTTTTGATCTACATGACTAAGATGAGAGCTTCAAGGTTTGACAAATACAAATCCAGTTTTAATAAAGTAGTTTCCCTTTAATTATGTCAAGTTATTGAATCAACTTAAAGGTTTTTCTTTTTTTTTTGTTACTATTTGACAAACATAGTTAGAAATTGATCTGGATTTTGAAAGCAGAGTAGCATATACAGTTCACATATTTCTATTTTGTGCGGGGAAAATGTCCAGATTAGAAGTTTAGATGTCCTCATTGTGATTCCCATAATTGCAATTTTTCTTTACAGTAAAATGCCCAATTTCAAAGTCTGGAGTGCAGTATTTCTAAACAGTAAAGAGTTCTTAGTGATTGCCACAATTACATTTTTTTAATTAGTTAAATGTCTAATTTAGAAGTATTAAGAACCTATGCTCTTAAAATAAGTTGCAAAAAAGAGCAAATACAATATGCTTTGTAAAATTTAACAAATTTATTTCTCTAGAATACAAAGTAAAAAAATTTTAAAAAAAGAACTTAAGTATTGTGAATTAAATAAAAAAAAATCCAAGAATTAAAGACACAAGTATTTGTAATAGAAAGTCCTGAATAAAATTTAGTTCACGTCCCAAAGAGCATTGTTAAGCATTTATTTTATGATGGAGTATTTCGACCTCCAACTGACACGCGACCAGTAGTAAAACATGCACGACATGAGGGAGTGCTGTTTTGATACAGTTGAGCATGACTTGTATGATAGACTTCCTGGAGAAAGTCAACATTTATTATAAGTTACAGCCTTTATTCTGTTACATTGAGTAGTCATATGTGATGTAAATACTGTCCCTTATTTTTAATAACATTCCATCTGTCATAACCTACACCATTTACATTCCCCGTTGATCGGGAAGCTTGTTTTCCTTATTCCCGTTACCATTTTATCGTTTTACTTTCAACTGCTTGGTTTCATATCGCTAGTCGATAACTTTCTAGCATGATTTAATGAGACTTGTTTATTTAATACATAATACCCTATATAATGTAGTTTGGAATCTCTCAAAACCTGACCCAAATCAACATGTTTACCTGAATAATAATTTGGTCAATAAACTCATACCCATAGAGAATAATGAAGCAATTATTAGTTGGTTTACATCAATGAAATTAAAAAAAATTAAAAAGTCAATTGGGTCAAACAGAGCTGAACTCAGTTTCGGACATAGCATGTAATAGAATACAAAAATTATTATAACAGATAATCAATTCAATTAAATATACATAGCAAGAAGTCCTTAGTGTGATTCTCTTGATTACATTTTTGTGAATAGTTGCATGCCAGATTGATTTTTTACTACAATGTAAAGGCCATGTTACAAAATTTTGTAGGTTGGATTGGAAAAAAAAAACTAACAAAATACATTGAAATATGATGATAATTGACTTTACAATAAAACTTAATATGTTCTCATTTCATCTCAGCTTTGGCTTTCTTGCAGTTATTTACATAGTGAGTATAAGATTTTGTTTGTATTTTCAGATGAATGTCTATTTTAACCTGTTATGCACATACACCTATTTTTGTGGTTCCAAAGTGGAGTAATACCTTCATCTTCCTTTTCAGGTCTGGACAAGATTGAAAATCTACAGAACCATGAAAATGAAGAAATTTACAAACTAGCTTATGAAATTATAGACAATTACTTCTCTGGAGATGTGAGTATAAGATTTTGTTTGTATTTTCAGATGAATGTCTATTTTAACCTGTTATACACATACACCTATTTTTGTGGTTCCAGATTTTTAAATAAAAAAAAAATTTCAATTGCGATGTAATTTTGTTTTGTTGTAAACTTGCGCTGAATTGCTTTTGTTTTTTATGGCCAAAGTCTGAACATGTTCATATCTTTGACTAAGAAAGGGCATTTGAAATTAAATAGATCAAGCATTACATCGACTTTCAGTTTTAGTAATGTTTGTGTTGGAGATGACTTTGTTTGCATATGTTTGTCAGTGTAACACTTAAGCAAAAAGAAAATTTTAAGCTTTGGATGTCTTAAAGAGACTAGGTAGTAATGCATTTTGCTCGAAGTCATATAATGCTAGAGATACATTTTCAGTTTTGAGAGATCACTCTGGTGGTCTAGTGTCTGCTTTGGTTGCAGGAGGTCACAGGTTTGAACCCTGGCTGAAGCATACCAAAGACTTATAAAAGTGGTACTACAGTAGAACCTCTCTTGAAAGACCACTCTTTCTGCCAAAAAATTATAGTCTCTCAGGACAGGTGATCTCTCATAACAGACCATACCACTATATAATAAATAAATGTGCATTGAGAATATGGTCTTTTAAGACAGGTTGTCTGACATTGCAGTGGTCTTTCAAGACAGGTTTTACTGTAATAACTACATCACTAGACACTTAGCATTTAGAGGTCAATGTAACTGGGTGGGGCATCATGCTGCATGTCTGTGGCATGATGCCCCAGTGCTAGACATCACTATAAATTGCCACACTGCAGACATCATAGCAGTATGACTGAAAAATTGTTAAAGATACATTTAAAAAGCCAAATCATGCACACAAATATTTGAGTGCATATGTTGTGTTTGTTGCCTAGTCCAGTGTGCATTTACAGTCGATGGCCATAGTGATGCTCAAAGGTTCTGTGTTTAACAGCTGAACAGAAATTTTTCACTTGCAAAACTTGAAGCTGCATTTTCTACAACTGACTCGCATTATGCAAGTTTTATGTTAAAGCCTTGTCATTGGAAAGCCCTGGAGAGAAGTGTGAATTTTGACAAAATTCAGCAAACAAGTCCTTATAAATTTGTACAAATAAAGCCAGCCATCATTTGCTTTAAAAATATTGAATAGAGCTTGACCAATTATGTCAGAAGGTTTCTAGCATCAAAGCTTTTCAGATTTATGTGACTAATACTAACCTACCAAAAGAACACATTTTTACAATCCTTGAAAACAGAAATTAACCAGACATGAAAGAAACACTAGGTTTTGAAGGTCTTTAATATTGTACAAACAATGCCAATGTGTCTTCAAATATGGCACCTGTTACTAAAAACAGAGAAGAATCTTTATCTATCCTCTAAAATATCACTCAAAAGAATTTGACAGCAAGTGCTTTCAAACTTTTATTACGTCAGTCTGGCATTAAATATTCCAATCTGTCCTATTATATGGAAGGGAAAAAAGGGTTCAGCACAATCTAAATTGGACCAAAAATAATCTCTGGCATAAAGGCCTTCAGATGTGGGTTAAGATATATAAACAGAAAAAAAACCCCATAAGATGATTGTTTTTATAATATGCCATGAATAGAATTATACAGAATCTCTTAGATGAAGTATCATGATGATCACCGACTCTCTTGGCAACTGCTTTTGATTTTGTTAGGCAAGTTGCAAGACATGGTGAGTAGTTTCAAACCCACTTAGGTATCTTGTTATGTCTGCACTACATCGAATATAGTGTTAGTCTGTATTCATCCTTGTATGTGCCCATGTATCCATGTATTGATTGGTACTCATTTTAACCATAACTTGAAATATTGTCTCTTAAGTAAGTTTGTGTTCTTTGCAAGTGCATTTTCCTCATGACCATAATTATATTAAAATGCATGGCCAACATTTGTACAATTGGTACATGAATACTGGTTTTCCATTGTTTCAGATTGAAGATGACCCGTCACTGATTCCTGCAGCAGATGGAGAAGGATACCACTTTGACCCCAACTCCTCCATCCCACAGGAGGGCTTTAAGTTCTGACTAGCCACTGGGAGAGAGGAAAGAGAGACAAACTCTGTGAGAGAGACTATGATGGGCTCTATGGATGATACTTTCGCCTGGTACTGTCTGGGAATGGACTAGCATCCAAGACCTGGTGGACATCAGCTAGAGCCAATTGCTCAGATTCATTTACCCAATCAACCCAAACCACAACCACAGTCTCCTGATTCTAATCAATGGAAGGAGCGTTGCGACTGTGCTGCCACTTCCAGTTTAGAGTGGGCTGAGAGGAGTGTGGGTGAGAGAGCGCGAGAGGCCATCAGAAATTCAATCATCTAGATGGAGAAATACTGCATCATATTGTGGCTTGGGTGGGTGAAAGTGGGTGAGAGAGGGGCGAGAGAGAATTAATTAACAAAATCACAGAGAGACCTGAGTTTTCACATTGTGCTGAATTTCTGATCATTTTTTTTTTTATTATCCATATTCTTGGTGAAATTAAAATTCATCAAATGGTGCTTTGGATCATCAGTAATTATGTTAAAGTTGGTAAAAGCCAACTTTGCAAAAAAGCAAGATAAAACTTGTGAAAATTGGCAAATGTGAAAATGAGAGGTTTTCTCGTACACTGTTAAAAGAGTGATATATCAGATGTATAAAATGCTATAGAACAATAATGCATCATCGGCTCTATTATCGATTACATCCAGATTATACTGTTTCCATCAGGAACTGTTTCAAAGATATTTAAAATCTAGATCTCTAGATGTGCGACCCTTCAGGATGTGTCCAGGATGTTTTAAATTTTTTTATGGTGAAAAATATTCAACACCATTGGCAAATAATGATTTGATATAACTGCATTATTGGTATATCAAATGGCTTTATGCCACACTTTTTAAAGATATGTCATTTTCTGGAGTGGTTAACTGAATGCCTGGTTAATAAGTTATTATAAGTGTTTTAAAAAATTATGGAAGTTAGGTAATAACAGCTATAAGAAGATATTTTACTCATTTTCATTGAATTTAGAATTTCAGATGTTTAATCTTTACCATGAAAATCTGATCTGGCAAAAACTATTTTATATATGTTCTCAACCAATGGGATTATGTTTAGTTCTAATCCGACAATGAAATGTTGCAAACTTCAATTCCACCATGTCTTTCACAATGTGTCATGATCATGTTGGATTCATAAAGTAAAATCTAACAAATTGTTGAAGGCAAATTCTATATCATTAAGAAAAGCATTACTCTGGTCCATTAACAAAATATGAGTGAAGTTTTCATGTTTGACAATTTTTAAATTTTACTCTATACCAACAAAGACAGGCCAGAAAGTGCAATGTAGGATGCAGTGGTACACTGTATGGGCCCACAAATGCAACTATTTCACTCTCCTTGGAGTCTTTTCTCAGTATTTGACGCACAAAAATGATTTTTATAAATGATTTTTTGATGTAACAATACCAATAATAAAGACTTCGGTTCTGATTAGCCAGTCCCATTTCAGTATGTCAAGAAATGCCCAGATGACATGTTTCACAGTGCTTGTTTAAATTACAAAGCATGCTTTTGCATTGTATATTATCATAATCATTATAAATGTTGCAGCAGTAGGACTACATTCAAAGTTCTCCAGCTGGCTTAGCCATTGTTCCCCACTGTTAATAATGAGGAGGTTGGAGGTAGAGCAGCATATAGAGCAAATTTCAGTGGACTTTTTGTTTGGAGTAGCTGAGGGTGCTGCATAGAATTTAAGGAATATTGATACTTAGCAGGGTCATACAAGTGGGAGAAATTTTTGTAAATTATGAACTATCAATATAACATGTATTTTATGGACTGTTACACATAAATTTATGTGTTTCATATTTTTTGCCATTCCGATGAGGAAAAGGCATTAAAACTTGATATGTTATGAATGCTTCTGATGGATAAACTAATAAATTAGCTTCCACACAGTGGTATCTTTTTCTTTAATCCACACAGCTATGTGCTGTGGAACCTGGCTAAATATGACAATGATGTTCAGAAATGACAAAAATAAGGAGAGCATAGTAACATAGAAATTTGTTTTCAAAATCTGTTGGCTAGTTTTAAGTTATGAGCAGGATATATAACTTGTCACAAATGTGCTATATTTTTTTCTGATTTTTATCACATCACAGAGGAGGAAAACAAAATTGTCAAATATTTCTTTGTGGAACTTCTCAAATAAAGTACATTTTAATGGAAACAATATAGTATCTGCTATTATTGCATTGCTTGCTTTGCATTTCTAAATTTTGTTTTTTGACAGTCATATACCTTCTTATGTTTATCTTTTTTACCCATTCGTTGTATTTATTTTTGTGTGTTTTATTTCCTAATTTTGAAATGCAAGCAGGGCTTTTGTTACTTTTCTTAGGAACTGGTATTCAGATATTGTCTACACTTATTTTGTTCCATTTTTTCGTGTTTTGGTAATTTGTTTTCTTTCTGAGATATAAATCATAGTGTAGGTGAGTGTAGGCACATAAAAGCTCTGAGGAATACAAATTCCATTTGCCTTAAGTGCATTATACTATTCTCACCATCCCATTTCTGGGGCCCCAAATGGTGAGGTGGTCTAAAGCACTCACCATTCCAAATCACTGCCACCTCACCTCTGTCTGTGTGGGTTCGAGTCTCAGGCTTGGCTAACATTGGTAAGTGAGAAAGCTTGGCAGTAGCTTCTTGTAGGTTGGTGGTTCTTCACAAGGTTTTCCAGGGTTCTTCCTCCACAGGCAACAATGTATAGCCTGTCTTGTGCTGAATGATGGTGTTAAACCCTACAGCAACAACAACCATCCCATTTCTTTATACCCCCAACCGATATTAAAAACAGAAGGCATCAAGGATATGATAAATGCAGAAAATTAGTCCTTTCATTCATTCTTTATTCCTTCCCACTTTTCAGAATAATTCTGTTTTCCACCAAATCAGGATTTCCATATCACAACAAGCTACAGATTCTCCACCTTCAGACTTTTCTCATCTTGAAGGACTAGTTAGCTTGCTGCTTCATCGTCAACAACTCGGCCTGAACTTCTGACTTTTATAAATGTCAGAGAGAACCATGATATAATTAGATCAAAGTTTGGTTTACTAAATTTCTTTTAGAAATGAACCTTCCTCAGTTATTAGTGATGCTGGCGATTATTTGAGTCAATTTTTCTAGACAGTAAAATTACAAATTATTACTTGTGTGCTAGTAGGAAAACTGTTGAGTAAAAAAAAATTGTACAGAATTGAGATCATCAATGAAAGGAGGTACATTGGAATCGATAATGATTGAGAAAAAAAGAACAAGGTGTAGAAAAGGTTTCTATAACAGCATGTGTTTGAGCGTGTGTTGGGCACCAGTTCAGAAGTTTAAAGAGTGCAACATGTGCATCTTTGACATTAAATAATGATCTGGCCTTCTTTACTGATGGTTTTATATGTAAATAGTTACACATGCATTAAGTTTTCAAAATCAGTATTTATACCTGCAAATCAGTATTTTTGTCATAATCACTACTTTTGTATTATTGGGTTGGCAGCTATGATGCTTAGCATTACTAAAGATAATTTTAAACGTTTCTCGTACCAGTTTCATAGCAACTCGATATTCGTTCTTTTTTTCTTTTTTATTTTTTGTTATCACTCGATAAATCTTGGTTTCTTATAGTTGGATATGAAGATAATTGGCGATTCTAAAATTGCAGTTGTAATCAATTTGAGTAAAATGCTTGTAGAAAACAAAATCATACAATCAGTTGTGTAGCCATTTAAGTTCGAAGATTATCGCGTCCGTATCTTTTAAATCATGAGACCGACAGATAAAATACTTTCTTGTGGGGGTTGAAGGGGCTGGAATTTATTTGTTGGGAATCACTTAAAAATAGCGTTTCGTTAGAAGTCGGACAACCGAAGAATTAGTTTGCATAAAGAAACATAAAAAACTTGGAACGAGTTTTAATTTTACATAATTCGAAAACTGCCCAAGTTGCCCTGGCTTGTTTAAAAAATTGCCGAAGCTTATAAATTCGCTCGATTTTCCTCTCAGTACTTTGGGGACATGCTTGTATGTGCTGACCTACTTGTGAATCGAACGTTTTGGAAGCGAGTTAAGTATGGCAGACCGTGCAGGTCTGTTAGTAATAATTGACGACTGTGACGAAAATTATGTCACTGACGTTGTTATTAAGGTTCTTATTACGACGTCAGTTTCCTAAATATGACCATGTTAATATTATATCGCGAATTGTATTATACCTGTTATTCAATAAATCTTAAGGTCAGCGTTAATAAAGGTACCTAAAAGTACATATTTCGTTTCAAATACTTCGTCTGAAACGAATTAGGAAATTTTCGCTGCTTATAATGGCGCTGATTTGAAAATTTACTGGGTTACAGGTAGGATAAAATTGGCTGTGGTGTGCAGAAGGAACCATAGCAAAATTTGTTTTTGTAACGAGGTATCATTTTCCTAGAATACAGAATAAATGTTATTTTACCAAAATTATATTGACCAAGAGATTTTTTTAAAAATTCAAATCTAATGCGAGATTCACACACAGTTATCTCATTTTTTGCCACCTATTGTATGTTTAAGACACACTATTTTAGCTATCCAGGAAAGACTTGATGTTGATTGAACGTACGGATGGAAGGTCATACAGACAGGCATGTCGAATCAACATTTTAATCAGGTTGTTAATAATTGCAACGTTATAAAATTTCATTTTGCTTTATTGTATTTGACTGTATAGGAAGAGTAGATTTTAACGTCACAATATTGGACGTGCTATTCAGTTCACTTAATTTTGCACACACACACACACACACACACAAATACTGAAATGGTTTTAAAATGAAACGTGTTGAAGACCATTTTTAACCCCGCAGCATGGTCAGTCCATTTAAACCAAACTTACTAAGCATTAACATTACTTGTTTTGGTTCAAAACGGACCTAAATGAAAAATGCCCATGGAGAAAACGGACTAGTGCTTAAAAGGTCTGGTCCATAAAGGTTCATTTCTGTATGCATCACTAATTATTCCTATCTCATATACTAATTAAACAATATGTATATATCAATCCTTTATTTTTATTGTGAAATATCTATAACTACGGAAAAAGAAACCAAACAATGAAGCTGACTAAAACCATTACAGACAGACTTGATGAATATGAGGGTTAGTAAGCAGAAGTAAATAATCTTGAAAGTCAAAGAGGAAGACGGAATAACTCACCCCACCCCCAAACATTCGTTTTTGAGTGATAGGTTGTAAGGACAAACATAGAAGATATTTTAAAACAACAAATTTCAAGAAGGTTGTCATTTTAGCAAAATACGAGAAGAAAGAACCAGAACAAGCAGAAATTAAATAATGAAACCATGACATTTTTAATCAGGGAAGTATGGAAAGAAGAAAGGGTTAATGCAAAGACAGCGTACATGCATACGAATTGCGATAGTTTAGTACAAGCCACTTTTAAAAATTGCGGAAAACATATCTACAAGATTTCATTGATACTGATGGTAGAACAGATGAGAAAATGGATCTGTGACGAACTATATGGTTGGAATGTGGTGCTCCCAGTATTTTATTTAAACTATTATAGAAATCCCACTCAGGTTCTATTTTGCTGGAAGTTAAATTTTGTGAAAGATAGATGTAGCTCTGAGCGCCCAGTCAGCAATGCCGATGGTACGATGGTTAAATATACAAAAGGATGAAATTCAATGAATAATAATTTCATAACATTCAGTAATCAATTGACTCAAAGTTCTAATTACACTCCTTCCGCTCGGGTCTCTTTATAATTTAATTAGCAGTCTGAGATCGATTTCCACACGTCCTTGTATTTCTACTCATCCGTTGTATCCTATCTCTTATTTCTCCCAATTGCTTCTCCTCTTCCTCCCCGACCTTTCTCCAAATTTCTTCTCATCCTCCTCGACCTTTTCTATACTCCTCCGCCTCCACTTTCTTCCCCACGACTATATTTCTGGCGACTTCGACTGTCTCGGCTGCAGCCTCAATTCCGTCTCTAACTCTTGAAGATTTGGGACCCAATGAAACTGGAAGTTCTCTGTCCCCTACAAGCACAAGGACGGAACAATCTTTTTCTTTAGCCCCCTCGTCTCACACGACACATAGCCTGTCATCAGATAAAGGCTATTAAAATTCTTCTGTCCCGCATTCATTCACATCGAGATACCTATCAGTTTTTGTATGGTAAAACAATGCGTTATCAACTATATTTGATACATAAATTCCGTCACATTAGTACATATTACTAATCCCGTTATACAATATCACAATAATCAGACGCATATCTTTACCTTACAACTGATACAAACAAGTATGCAAATATTCAAATATCCATGGTCTGATGTATGCATACGTCCATAGTAATTAATCTTGCATACTTCCAAATTTACAAATTCAGGCATGTGTAAATTCTAACATAACGTATTTATAAATACACTGGTTTACTACGAAGTAACTTAATAGCTAATTACAAAATTAATTCGGACCACAAGCTAACAATTTACATAATTCTGCACGTAATGGTCAAGCCCATTTCTCAAATACGCATGAAATGAAATGCTACAAGGTATTTCTACATAATAAAAGATCGTAGTAATTAAGTATAATACTACAAATAATTAAAATTATGATGTCGTAATCTGCTGTAAAAAAGGTGCAAATAACTTACTGACCTATTCGAAGCTTTGTCTTTCCTTAGAATTTGCTTCTAAGTACTGTTGCCAGAATACGAGTGGCTTCTTTCTTAGAGTAAATCCTGTTGATATGCAATCCTTCCAGGATAATACTAACTTACCCTTCCCATTTCGGAAGGTATTATTCAAGTCTTATTTGTAATCACGCCCTCTATCTCAATTATGATTGGATATCGCTGAGGACCGATCCAATCAAACTTAGCGGCCACTGCCCATTTCGCTGTCTGTCAACGTGGGGACGGATAAGAACACGCCCTGTTCACCACGTGGACTTTCCTTTTGATCCTTGAACTAACCTTTAACATATAGGTGTGGTTACGACAAGCCTTTGTTAAGTGACACTACCGAAAGCCTTTGCCGACTCAAGTTTCCGGTCTCTGGCTGGTCATGGTAACCTTTCGTAAGAGTCAATACAAACCCCGCGACAATCTTTAGAGATCAAACACCGAGTCCCCGATAATATTCCCATGGAGAATATAGCTTTTTAATGACTTTATATCTGGGGTTTAGAAACTTGACATGAACTAATACTGACAAATTATGAAACAGAACTACATTTAAGTGAAGGACAGAAATGGATTTTTTTTTTTTTTTTTTTATAAAACCTTCAACAGAAGACGGCAAAAGGATTTTTTTTTAACAAAGTGTTGGTGGTTACGAGCAGAAAAATAGAAAAAAGTGAAATGTTCAAACAAGACATAGTTTTTCACTTGTGATCCATAAAC
Organism: Potamilus streckersoni; assembly: GCA_016746295.1. NCBI lineage: Eukaryota > Metazoa > Mollusca > Bivalvia > Unionida > Unionidae > Potamilus > Potamilus streckersoni. Next base: position 892,873 of record JAEAOA010001410.1, read on the forward strand.
TTATTTTGTCTTTTGCAGTTACAGATAACGATTAAGAGAATTCACAAGATAAGTGACATGTGCCAAATATTTCAGAAAACTCTCCCCCCCCCGGCACACATATATACACACGCACGAGCAGACACTGGCTATCATGTTAAGTGGTTATTAGAATCAGCCGAATTATTTAATCAAATTAAAGAGAACATATTCAAATGGAGAAAAAATGTCATGTTCCCGTTGCCTATTATAGTCAGATTTGCTGTTATTAGACTGAAAAAAAAACCTGCTGAGTACTATTTTTAAATAAAGAATGGCGCTGGAGATACTGATTTCAAACCGATATCTGATATATGAAGTTTACCGATAATTGCCTGGAGTAGTTTAGTCAGGAGTGTCTCGGCAATAGCTACAAAAACTGCAAAATATTCTTATGACACAGCAACCTCTGTTGACACTGGAGGCATGGAAAAGAGCTGTGATTGCGTGCCTGTATTAATCGTGATTATCAAAATTTCATGACATTAAATATTTCTGAGTCAGAACACATGTGAAGAAATGCGAAAGGCAAAACGTGATGCTGATTCTTTCCTGATATAGGTACTGCAATCTGTATAATCTATTAATCTGCACGGGTCTGCTGTTTGCTGCCAGTAGTTCGCTTGAATCTTGGTGTTAATCCTCACTGACCAGTGCTTCATTTTTTGCTGCTTAATGATTTAGCAATATATGTATAAAAACATGCATGTGACTTAAAAGTGAATATATTCAGGTATTTCAGAAAAGTTGTCATTAATGCGAACATAAAATAGAGGATAAGGAATCATTAGAAAAAGGTAGGGCAAATAACTTTGACTACTGATTGCTAATACGGCTTTGTAAGCAATCTCATTTTAAACTGCATGTTACATTTTAAAAGAGAAAAGAAAAAGTGATTAGATGCTTATTTAAAAACAAAGACGCAAAAATTTAGAAATTGTAAAATTATTATTATTATTATTATTATTATTATTATTATTATTATTATTATTATTATTATTATTATTATTATTATTATTATTATTATTACAGAATCTTTTATAGCAGTACCTTTTAATCAGGGCCTTTTCCATTTTTCCATCAACGTCCTTTCAGACCTGTTATTGGGATTTCTGGACCGGGTCTTTTAACCCGGTCGTTTTCCGTATAGATCCCTTCTGACAACGACACCAATTTGAATCGTGTTCCGAATGTATTAGATGTTTGCTACGGTGGAATACGTCACAGTTCTGTGTGCTGTTCCGTGACTTTTTTTTTTGTTCAGAAATACACTTCGAACAGGTGCACGTTCGTGTCTCAATTGATGATCACGGATGCAAATCTTTCTTTGTCAGTTTTAGATAGAAGAGATACCCTTCATGTCTCTGCTCCAAGATTTGTATGTTATTCTGCACAAAGACTTGTTTTATTTAAAATTTCAGTGTACCGCAAAGAAGTTGGTGTGTCGTGCCTTAAATTGTATATTAAAAGCCATAGAGATGATGTATGCACATTTACTCAAAATAAATATATTTTTTTTTGTTAAAAAATATAATATTAATTTTGTTTAACCAGTCTAATCAACCTTGATTATTTGTTCTGCACTGTAATATTGTGTGAGCACCTGAAGCTATTTAGCTGGTAACCTTTGAGGTATTTCTGAATCGAGTGGAAAATTCCAAATGGTTTTTCTATCTGCATCTTAACTATGATCAGTAAACTTCCAGATGATTATCATTGATCTCTATGGACTTTTACAGTGGGGACCAGATGGGTTCGTTACAAAGAAAATTAGGAGTCTATCCTATAACAATAACGTTGCATGCTAGTCTCCTAATTTTCTTTGTAATGAACCCCAGAGGTGGGGACCAGGTACTAAACTGGGTCATGGGTCAAAAAATGAAGAAGTCGAATTTAATTGTAACAAATTTGTTTATCAACATGCCTAGCTTTCATTTTGACATCACAGTGAGCGACATTCAATCCTGATTGTGGTAATTTGACCTGGTTGCACCTTTAGGTTGATTACATCAGAAAATAGAGGTACTATGATATTAATTTTGCTGCATTTATCTCAGGGTATGGTTTAAAAAGAAACCCGTACCCGTACCAGAATCCCCATACCTAAAACACATTATCTTAAATAAATATAGTAATTAATCATAAAATAATATAATTTAAGGCTTGCCATTAAATGTGTGATGTGATTATGATTTTTTTAAATGTAGCTTTAACAATTTTTCATTCATATGTCTGCAGTGTGGCAGTTGATAGTGATATTTAGCACTGGGGCATCATGCTGCAGACGTGTAACATGATGTCCCACTCGGTCACATTATCCAGACACCAGGCCCACTAGTCCTAACACTAACCTCTTAATGTTGAGCACCAAGCGAGGAAGCAGTTAGTACCATTTTTGCAAGACTTTGGTATGATTCTACCAAGGATCGAACTCACAACCTCCCGCATCCGATTTGGACACTCTAATGACTAGGTCAGCGGAGCAGTTGGCATTAGATGTGTAATTTTCATGTATTTTACTTGGAAACATCTGTTTCTTGGGACAAAAATTAGTAACCCAAGGGAGACAAATTTAGTATTAATGTCTCGGACAGGCATATTGCGTTTCATTTATGATAAATATTAAATTGGATAAAGTTTAAAGATTTGGTATTTGGAGAAAATTTCATGTTTTTTGTTTTGTGAATAAATAAGGGAATTAAATGTCGGCAAAAGTGATAATTTATGTATTATATATTACTCTACACACCGAAGGTAGATGTATGATTACTCAAATGGTCATATATTGCAAAGATCAAAAGCCATTAAAAATGACCCATTGAATAAGGTTAAAATAGAATAATTTAATTCTGCTGTCCCAGATCAGGATATCGTGTTTCATTTTATGATTAATAACAAATTGGATAAAATTGAAATTTTGGTATTTAAAATAAAAATAAGGGAATTAAACACCAATGTGATAATGCATGTGTTATATATGACTACGTACCATAGGTAGATGTGTGAAATGCTCTTATATTGCAAAAATCATGAAGCCATTATAATGACTAGCTGAACAGTTAAGAGTTCTTTTGATCTTGAGATTGTCTGGGTTTTTTGAGCAGATAGGAAAGTGTCCACAGTTTGGAGGCCACATTTTTCAGAATTTTTTTGATTGACTACGCTTATTTTCTCCAAATGGCTTCTACATTGTCATTTACATGGCAGGGATTTACTACATCTTAGTTTCAAAGGCACAGCTGTTACACATATCAAGCCAGGATAAACTCCAGAATCAAAAGACCAGCAGTCAATACCCACATTTGATGCAACAGTTTCCTAATATCTACAGCGCTCAGGGCCAGTGTGGGTATGTGAGAAATGTTGCCAGAAGCTTCTTGTGAGTTGGTGGTACTTTCCAGTTCCCAGGTTCTTCATTCACCATTTATACTGGTGGCAATGTATAGCCTGTCTTGTGCTACAACAACAGGATCGCTTAGCTTAGCCTGTCTTAAGGATACTGGATAGTGGATATGCATCAAATGGAATATTCACTACAACTTAAACCTGTACAGTCACTTAGTGTATGGATCCATCTTACAGGTCATGACCAGTAAAATATAAAAACATTTTCATTTTTAACAGTAAAAATAACAAGAAGAATGTTAAGTTCTTCTTCATAGATACAGTTATCATGCATTTGATGGAAATGACAATTTAGATATTAAAATTCCAAACATCAATCAGCATTGTAGATTGTGGACTTTATGCCATAGCCAGTGTGACAGAATTTTTGTATAATGGATATGTTGGCGATGTAAATTACAGTCTGCTATGAGACCTCATCTTCAATTGTGTATTGAAAAATATCAGATGACTCCATTCCCAAACGCTTCAGAGTACATCAAAATGCTAAAAGCTTTTCCTGAATAAAAGATATACAATATTTAATATTGAAATAGATCACCAAGGAATGTGTCAACTATCAAATTTGTATGAAAAAATGGTTTGCTGTGACAAACGAACACCTTGATGCACTACAGTTGTGCAGCCTCCACAAGAAATGTTGTAAGAGTTTATCCAGCATCTGTTCATTTATTTGTAAGAAATGTTAGACTCATTTGTTGAAATTGTTATTGAAAATATTTAAATGAAATAAAAATATGCAGTCAGATTGAATGTTCGTAAGTTTCATATCCAATAAATTGGTATATCCATTAAAAAAATATCATATGAAAAATACAGAATTTCAACCCAGTATATATTTCCATGACTCAAAACAATGGGATCTAAACTAACTACTAAATATGTACTGTTTATAGTTTTGTGTGTATAATATTGTGATATAGGACATCAGTACTAAATCTCTCTTGTCTGGGTTATATATTTTAACCACCAAAAAACATTATTCCAAGTAAAATATGTTATTTATAGTCTGAGATTCCACTGACCCTTGGGGTGGGAAGGGTCAGAAGAAACTCGTATTAATGGTATTTATAGACCAACAAGTAGATCTCCACTTTATTCTAACATTTCTGACAGAAATATCAGAAAAAAGCAGAGATCTGCTTGTTGGTCTAATGGTATTTCATGCTGAAATTTATACATTTCTTTAATATTTTTGTTTAGAAATATTTTGTCAGCATCCAGCATGGACAATACAATTCCTTTATCTGTTTTTCAGGTACTTCTGAAACCATTTTGAGAATTTTTACAATGTGTCCCCCAAAATCTTCTGCACAAAATATGTAATTCTTGAGTTGTACACAAGTTAGAAGTATATGGTACTGTTAAAACAAATAGTACACAAATTCATTACAGTCTTCCTATACATTGATACAAGTTCACACTGTATATAAATTTATGTTCCTAGTGAAAGTGTAAAAATTTGTTGTTTATACAGTTGAACATTTTTTTCCTCTCTACAAATTGTACATCAATAAGACATCTCCATGTCTGAGTTGTGATTTGCTGACATAAAGCTCCGTCATATTGTATGAAAATCATAACCGTACCAAAAACAAAAGTATTGTCAGAGAAAACAAAATTCTGCTTCACCTTTGTAAAATAATTTGTCCACATATCTGAGCTAAAAATCATGTTTTAGGTACCATGTTCAGAATTATAATGCATTATTTCACAATTTTAAAATTTCTACCTCAGTGTAAATTAATCTCAATTACCACTAATTAAATATTTTAACCAATTTTCACTTGCACAGCTGTAACTTTCTATGACTTCAGAGACAACTTTATTATAAGTGTCTCTGTCAGATTGTAGAGTAAATTAACCTTTAGAACACTGTCTTCATTCACTGTTTGTCAATACATATGTGTAATAGAAATGATCTCAAGAGTATGGTCATTTGTAATGTACATTTTTTAACACTGACATAACACTGTTTTCATTCACTGTTCGTCAATACATATGTGTAATAGAAATGATCAAGAGTATGGTCATTTGTAATGTACATTTTTTTTAACACTGACATAACACTGTCTTCATTCACTGTTCGTCAATACATATGTGTAATAGAAATGATCTCAAGAGTATGGTCATTTGTAATGTACATTTTTTAACACTGACATAACACTGTCTTCATTCACTGTTCGTCCATACATATGTGTAATAGAAATGATCAAGAGTATGGTCATTGTAATGTACATTTTTTTTAACACTGACATAACACTGTCTTCATTCACTGTTCGTCCATACATATGTGTAATAGAAATGATCAAGAGTATGGTCATTGTAATGTACATTTTATTAACACTGACATAAGAGAAAATGTCTAATACATGGATACAGTAGAAAACATAAATACTATGGATGCAGTAGAAGACATGAATAATGTGTGGAGTAGAAACAATATGAATAAATAACATGGATTCAGTAAAAATGAATAACATAGAGCATCACTGGTGGCCTAGTGGTTAGAGCAGCTGCCTCAGATGTGGGAGGTCAGAGGTTTGATCCCTGGCCAAGTCATAGCTAAGACTTATAAAAATGGTACTAGCGACTGCCTCACTTGACGCTCTAGGACTGAAGAGCTTGGTGTAAGGATAATGTGACAGTGTAGGACATGCCCCAGTGCTAGACATCACTACAAACTGTCACATTGCAGACATTGTAGCAATATGACTGAAAATTTTTTAAAGCTGTGTTAAAAATCCAAGTCATACATGAATAACATGTATGCAATAAAAAATAACATGAATTACATGTATGCAATAGAAAACAGGAGTAAAATGTATGCAATAGAAAACTATGTGTATAACATGGACACAATAGAAAACAACTTGACTAATATGGATACAATAGAAAACAATGTGTAGAACATGGATATAGTAGAAATTGGTCTTTATAATATGGACACAATAGAAAACATGCATTTCTTGAAAGAGTAATTCATATGCTTGTGAAATTGTTCAGATCAAAAGTTCATCCAGATAAGGTGTATTTTTTGAAAAAATTCATACAATTATAAGATACTTATAGAAAGGAATGAAAAAGGACATCTATAATAATTTTGAACAATAGTAATATAAAGAAATGAAAAAAGACATCTATAAAAATTTTGTAGAACAGATGATCAGTGCACTTGAATTTTCCATGATTTCTAATAGTTGCACATCACTAAGTTTCATCATTATCCAGAGATCACAATTCTTAAGCAGGCTTGAAATTCTGTTCTGATGCAAAGAATTTATTACTTCGATTGACATACATTGCTAAAATAGTTAATTTCTACATATTCCAAAAAGAAAATCAGTACATGTATGTGGTTCAAGGTAATAGTTAATTTTAACTATATGCATGTCAGTTTGTGTAGTGGCTAGCAAAGCAGCATTTTGGCATAATCCTCAAAATATGAGCCCTCAACCGTCAAGAGGATAAATGAAAATCAAAATTCTAAAAATGTTGGCTGAGGTTACGATATCTGAGCTTCACATAGAGAACACTCCAGAGAGTTGTTGTATCTGTACAATACAAGTTTCCTAGGTCATGTTACACAGTGTTTTCCCCTCATCACAGCATAGCCTTGTTTTAGTAAGGGGCTTTGAGGTATAATTGATTCTCACATTGGCATCTTTCGAAAATGCATCAATTTAGAAACAAAGGAAATGATATTCCAATTCTGTTCTTAATATATTGCTGTGCAAACAACCCATGTCTTTAAATATTGGTTTTAATACCACTTTGACATGATGTTTTTCAGTTGTATATTGGAGAACAAATGCGTGTAGTTCTTTCCTTGTATGTATATTTGCTTTGAAAGCCTTTAAAAATGCTAGAGCCCCCAAAATCTTATCACTGCTACATAATTCTGTACAAATATATATATATAAATTTGTTTGATTAAGAACGAGCAGGGCAAAAATACAGATTTGAAGACTTTAAAAAAATCTAGATGTACAGAGGTTTAAGGACGAAAAGGAGGACTTGTCTGGGAAAAAGAGGACATACTGCATCCTTAGTGTTTAGACATTAAACTTGCATAATGCACTCATGGGCTTAATAAATTATAAGTTTCTAGCTTTAATGCTGTAGAAATTAATTGACATTATTCGTGTACATGTACATACTGTATTACAATATACCTTAACTTGGAAGACATTCATTAGCATTACAGATTTAAATCAAGATATTTTAGCACATTATACATTTAACTTTGAAGAATTTCATTAATATTACAGGTATATATGTACATACTGTATCACAATACATGTATGCCTATAATTTGAAAGAATTATAGTATTGGAGATAATCATGGACTCAACTCATAAAACAGCTCAGATTTCTCACACGATTTGCTTATTTTATTCTACTTGAAGCAATATAGTCTACCTTTTATCATGTATGTCTGTTTTCCTAGTTGGATTTAATCAAATTTTATTTTAATTTCAGATCAATGACCATTCCTTAAACAGGGTAAAGAGACTGTACAATGGCAAATGCACCGGTACCAGAAAGGTCTTTTGATAATAGTATGTTATATCTATACACATATTTATGGTATAATGATCGCTCTTAAAGGTCAAGGTTATTGTGTACTAACTTAATTTTTCATTACATTTTCCCCATTCTATAACTCTTAAGCTGTTTTATATTACAAGATGAAACTTTGTATGCATGTACATTATCACTGGAGTGTATGCCATGTACTACATTGGGGCATATACATCGGTACTAGAGTGTATGCCATGTACTACATTGGGGCATATACATTGTTACTAGAGTGTATGCCATGTACTACATTGGGGCATATACATTGTTACTAGAGTGTATGCCATGTACTACATTGGGGCATATACATTGGTTCTAGAGTGTATGCCATGTACTACATTGGGGCATAAACATTGGTACTAGATTGTATGCCATGTACTACATTGGGGCATATACATCGGTACTAGAGTGTATGCCATGTACTACATTGGGGCATATACATTGGTACTAGAGTGTATGCTATGTACTACATTGGGGCATATACATCGGTACTAGAGTGTATGCCATGTACTACATTGGGGCATATACATTGTTACTAGAGTGTATGCCATGTACTACATTGGGGCATATACATTGGTTCTAGAGTGTATGCCATGTACTACATTGGGGCATAAACATTGGTACTAGATTGTATGCCATGTACTACATTGGGGCATATACATCGGTACTAGAGTGTATGCCATGTACTACATTGGGGCATATACATTGGTACAAGAGTGTATGCTATGTACTACATTGGGGCATATACATTGGTACTAGAATGTATGCCATGTACTACATTGGGGCATATACATCAGTACTAGAGTGTATGCCATGTACTACATTGGGGCATAAACATTGGTACTAGAGTGTATGCCATGTACTACATTGGGGCACATACATCGATACTAGAATGTATGCCATGTACTACATTGGGGCATATACATCGGTACTAGAGTGTATGCCATGTACTACATTGGGGCATATACATTGGTACTAGAGTGTATGCTATGTACTACATTGGGGCATATACATTGGTACTAGAATGTATGCCATGTACTACATTGGGGCATATACATCAGTACTAGAGTGTATGCCATGTACTACATTGGGGCATAAACATTGGTACTAGAGTGTATGCCATGTACTACATTGGGGCACATACATCGATACTAGAATGTATGCCATGTACTACATTGGGGCATATACATTGGTACTAGAGTGTATGCTATGTACTACATTGGGGCATATACATTGGTACTAGAGTGTATGCTATGTACTACATTGGGGCATATACATCGGTGCTAGAGGGTGTGTCATATATTGCATTATTCAGCATTACATAGTTTGTCATGTACTACATATACACCATTCTAGAAAGTGTGCATAGCTGCTAACCATCACAATTTTGGCATGAATTTCATGAGTTTTTCAGTGATTCACAGATTCATACTGCATGCCAAAAAATCATGAATTTCCCATTTCTCAATTAGTTTAAATCTTTCATAAAATAACCGATTTCCCGTTAGTGTTAGTCGTGATAATTGCAGTGCCGAAATGGTCTGGTATTGCTGGTTGCAATATTAATAGAACAATATCCGAATGATACTGATGGCCTGAGTCTAGGACATTCCCCCCATCCCCCCTCTGACATGTCCCCCTTTACTTCCCCCACCCATCATATAGGATTCCACCCCCATTCAATTCCCCTCCCCCATTATCTTAAAACTTAATTTATTTAATATGACATTTGGCCAATAAAATATAAAAACTTATATTAAGTTATGTTAAAAGAAAAAGGTTATGGCTGTTAAATTTGTACATACAATCATGGATCTGGAGTAGAGAAATTCAAAGGAACCATGAAAGGAAGCCATAAACTTGGATACACAATGCACTGGAATTTATCTGTTACTTAAACAAATCCTTTGCTGTATTGACAAACCATCATTACAGTTGCACTGTTACATCATAATCCGATTTTTTATATCTGGCCTGAGTACTGTACTGAAACAACTACAATTAATTGAATGATGGTTAATCATTCTGTTGTTTATCTTAAATATACCAAATATGCACAATAAATAAAGGTTAGACTTGAGCCTCTACAGCATACTTAAAAGACAGCTCCTGTTCTACAGTGAGTAAAAGCACTAACAATTGATTGACAAATAGACAAAGCCCATTTTTTGTTAACTAACAATGCTTAAAAATGGTGTGAAGTTATGTTTAAGATCCATGATTGTCAGGAAGGTAGATATTTTACATTTAAAAATGCATTTATTTCAGGTAACAACAGTTATACATATGTACTAACGGTGATTCGGGATGCGAGTATACATCAAAGCTAAATGTTACTATATATAAATAAAGTACTATAAAGATAATGTGGGGAGAATTCTATTTGATGGGGAAGAAAAGTCCAGGGGAGGGATGTCCTGATACCAGTTGGCCTGGTAGCAAGCATTTTAGTGTATTTCAATCTACATGTATAAGAGTGGTTTTTCAAATGCTTTTGAGAGAAACTGGTGTCTAACCTGAATTTTGCTCCATGCATGTGCTGCCAACACTTATTTGAATTACTATGAGGAAATTCAGACTTGGTGGCAGAGATCATGTGAGGAAGTACATTGGTAGCAAAAAGCACATAGAACTTGGGAAAATTAAGAACTCCAGAAGATTTAAGCTCTGGAATAATTTAAGCCATTGTCAGAAGACCTGCAAGCTACCAACACAGAAACATTGAGTTTTCTTGTTGGACACAATCTACATTTATCAGCTTGATCCCATGCTAAACATTTGTTCCGACAAATATTCCTGGACTCTATGATCATTTCACAAATTCATGTCAAAATTCTTGAATTTTTATCCCTATTTTCACTAGTTGCAAGCCTGGAGGGTTGGCAGCTATGAGTGTGTCATGTAGTACATTGTGGCATGTGCACCATCACTAGATGGTGTGCCATGAACTGACTGCTGCTGCTGTTGTTGTTTGGCTTAACGCCATTTTTCAGCACACGATAGGCTATTCATGGCAGCCAGTATTAATAGTGGAGGAAGAAGCCGGGAAATACCAGAAAGAAACACTGACCCACGAGAAGCTACTGGCAGGCTTTCTCACATATCCACATTCGCCGAATCCTAGACTCGCACCCTGCAGACAGATGTGAGATGGCTGACTGCTGCGGTGGCCTAGTGGTTACCACATATGACTTGGATATGGTAGGTTGTGATTTCAAACCCCTGCTGGTTTGTACCAAAACTAATAAAAATTGTACCAACAGCTGCCTTGCTAGGTGCTCAGCATTAAGATGTTAGTGTTAAGACTGGTGGACCTAGTGTCTGGATAATGCAACTGGGTGGGATATTGTGCTACATGTCTGCAGCATGATGCCTCAGTGCTAGACGTCACTATAAACTGCCACACTGCAGACATTATAATGACATGACTGAAAAACTGTTAGAGCTGTGTTTAAAATCCAAATCTCTCTCTCTCTCTCTCTCACACACACACACACACACACACACACATCGTAAACTGCATTGGGACATGTACATCATCATTACAGTGTTTTTGATGTACTACATTGGGGCATGTACATCATTACTAGAGTATGTCATTTACTACATTGGAGCATATACATCATTACTAGAGTATGTCATTTACTACATTGGGGCATATACATCATTACTAGAGTATGTCATGTACTACATTGGGGCATGTACATCTTTACTAGAGTATGTCATGTACTACATTGGGGCATGTACATCATTACTAGAGTATGTCATGTACTACATTGGGGCATGTACATCTTTACTAGAGTATGTCATATACTACATTGGGGCATATACATCATTACTAGAGTATGTCATGTACTACATTGGGGCATGTACATCATTACTATCTACATTTGGGACATATATATCATCAATAGAGTGTATGTCATGTTCTATATTGGGGATCCAATCATTATGGTCACTTTCCAGTACTTTATGTTTCAGTCACATTTGCACTAAAGCATAATAATTTGACAGCTGGTTAAGGTAAATAGATGAAGCTTGGTATACTTTTATATTACAAGATGACATGCATCATTGAGGTCCTTGAAGTCTAGATCACAATTAATATATTAAGGTTTCTTTTTTTCTGCTTTATATCATAAAAGCTGTTTGAGATACAGGGATGAGCCTTGGTACACTTATGCTTCATTGTTTTCTTTTATCTACCAAGTAATTCTACAGATCTTGGCTCAAAAAAGGTCTTTTAGGTTTCATGTTTGTAACCACTTTAGGCAGGGAACAAAAAATTCACTGAATTTTGCTTTTCCTCTTCCTCTTCTTCCTCTTTTTTTTGATCTTTTTCGCCTTTTTCCAATTCAAGATGTGGGGACCCAGTAGTATTCACCTTTTTATCTGTTAACAGTTTGTTCAGCTGTTTCTCCAATGTTGTAATTAACAAAGCTCTTAAATATGATTGGATTTCACTTGATCTGTGGGTTGCCTGATAGATGTGGCTTTCATTTGATCTGTGAGTGGCCTATTAGATGTGGCTTTCATTTGATCTGTGAGTTGCCTATTAGATGTGGATTTCATTTGATCTGTGAGTTGCTTATTAGATGTGGATTTCATTTGATCTGAGTTGCCTATTAGATGTGGATTTCATCTGATCTATGAGTTGCCTTTTAGATGTGGATTTCATTTGATCTGTGAGTTGCCTGATGTGGATTTCATTTGATCTGTGAGTTGCCAATTAGATGTGGATTTCATTTATTCTGTGAGTTGCCTGATGTGGATTTCATTTGATCTGTGAGTTGCCTATTAGATGTGGATTTCATTTGACCTGAAGTTGCCTATTAGATGTGGATGTTCCTTTTGAAGGTTTCTTGCCATTAAGTATGATTTGGTGTAGTTTTTGCCTTCTTTCCTTCAAATTTGTACTACCATCACAACAGTAACTTGTAACCAGCTTAATTCAGGAACTGTTGGTTATACTCTAGTGCATATGTGTAAATATGTGATTGGGATTTTTAATGTAGCTTTAACAATTTTATTTCAGTCATATTGCAATAATATTTGCAGTGTAGCAGTTTGTAGTGATATCTAGCACTGGGGCATCATGCTGCAGACATGTAGCATGATATCCCACATAGTCACATTATCCTGACTCCAGGCCTATCAGTACTAACACTAATGTCTTGTTGCCGAGCATCATGCAAGGCAGCTGCTATTACCATTTTTATAAGTCTTTGGTATGACATGGCCATGGTTTGAATCCAGGACCTCCTGCATTTTTAGGTGGACACTCCGAAAACTAATGCCACCAAAGCAATCCATGTGTGTGTGTGTGTGTGTGTACACGCATACATATATATGCCAACCATTACGCTTTTGGTGTAATCATTACACTTTTTTCACTAAATTGCGTCTTACATGTAAATGTATTTGGATTATGCTTTTTCTTTATATTCCCCTTCCCAAAAAATTAATAATTTGTTTTCTCATTTTTATTAACATACCACTAATTGCACAGAATGTATTCTAGAAAAGTTGGCTTCTGTGTAACTATGACATAAAGGTACACGTCTGTAGACTAGCGGTGACTTTCCTAAGTATTATGTTCTATTTATACGAGCTACTCTATTTCCAAAAAAAACATGCTGATTTGTACTTTTAAACTGTTGACCTCTGTTTCTATTTATAGCAGCTGTCTAGTATATGACAGAACAGACTGGTTTTCTAATTTTTTATCTTTGCTCACATATTCTTTGTTAAAAAAATAATGTGTGAGATACATAGCCGTTCTGTAGGAATTTGGCAGTAAAAGTTGTCCTATTTATTCTAGTCTATGCGTATGTTAAAGCAAAAATGTTTCTCAAATGATTTCACAGATGGATTTAAAAAATCGACTCGGAGATGAATACATGAATACACAAAACAGTGCCATTCTAGGGTAGCTTCATGTCCATTGCAGGTTGTGTGGAAAGGATTTTAATATTGATCATAGAGTAAAACAAAGACGCCTTGAATTAGCTCGTTTTGCTATCTCCAATACTAAGTTAACTTCTTTTTTTTACAGCAGAACTAAATTGTGGAAACAAATTTAATAAATGCAGGTGCACAAGGGTGTTATTTACTGAGTTCTTAATAAAACAATGACTACAACTAGTGGTAGAATACAATTTTGGTCCTTTTTTCAAATGGATTCTTCCTGACGCCAAAATTGGCGAAAATATGCATGTGTTTTGTACATAAGGTCCAATTTTTTTCCGATGGATTCATCCACCAGGATTATGTGGTAATGAAATGCCAGGCATGTCATAATGATGTACAAGTCAGATCTTGGCATCAATTTACCTGACATTCTGCAAGCTTTGATTGAGACTTTTGTGCAGAGAATCAGATACCTTTTATGAGTTTTGGCAAGAAAAATGATTGTATGCTTACAGCAGCAGTAAGTATTGTGTTAAAGAGATTCAGTGATTTGCTTAGATTAATAGGAAATCTTGTGTTTTATTTGTATTTTTGATGTTTACTTTATTTTAGTTGCCCCCAAGGACAAAGGCAAGGGTAAAGTCAGTATTGAAGTGGCCTTGAAGTCTTTTAAGCCAGAACATAATGCTACAGCTTTCTTCACAACAGACAAGTAAGTTGGATGTAGTTTAAATGAACCTCATATTCCGGCATTATCAATGATTTTTCCACAATTGTAAATGAACATGATGTAAACTCATTCATGATAATATTGTGTTAATCTACTCCTTCGAAATGGATGTAAACTCGTTGATGAAAATATTGTTATATCTACTATTTCCAAATGGATGGCCACTATAACATGAGTTGATAAATCCAGTATGGTTGCTTCAACAGCCATTTAACAGCCATCTTTTTGTCACTGCTTTTTATGAATGGGTGGTCATATTGACATAGGGTTGTTCACCCAAATACTTATAATGTTGCCAGCTACAGCCAAACCCAGTTATCTCGATTACATCAGGGTGTAAAAAAAATCATTGACATGACCAGGTCCCGAGATATCCAGGTTCATAACAATTGGTAACATAATTTTAAGATGTCCTTAACCATTACTCCCATCTCATGCTCTTGTGTTTAACTGGAATCCCATCCCATTGCATGTTACAATAAAATACAAAAAATGCTTAATTGATAATAAAATTAAAGAAACTAACCTGGTGTTGTTATTTATTTATTCCTTTTTATGATCATGAGCAATTTATTAAATACAAAATATATGAACTCTGTATATCACATGTAGTGTATGCATTCATACTATAGCGTGCATCTCTTATACCATATAACACATGACACATTGAAAAACAAATCATGTCTGGCTGTACTCGGAGTTTGAATATGTTATCATGACTGAAAAATGGATCCAAGAAAATCACAAATGAGAGAGAAACGTCAGCGGAATGCTTTCAGGCACCCGCCATTCTTGCATAACACGGTGTTAGGTACAAAATAACCAAGATTGTATTTTTCAAGGTTTATATATAACAGTATCTTGCAAATAAAGATCAATACATGTTTTTGAAAATGTATGTACATGAAGATTCACTGTGAGTGCAAATGACAATCCTTTCGTTAGCATGGGTTACAGAGAGTATTATTAAAGCAAGTTGATTTAGAGTATACTACTTACCCAGCAGGCATCAATGTGAGTTTGTAACATTTATGATTCCAGATGAAAAACAAATAGATGCCCAAGTGGTGAATAAACATATCAGGTAACTAGTGGAAAACTTATTCTTTGAACTTACTGGCAGGATATCAAATACAAAGGTTATTTTATTGCAAAGCAAACCAGCCCTGGAAACTGACTTTAGATTCTTTTAAGTGTGCCAATTCTTTTATTCCTTTTGGGTTTTTTTCCCAGCCAACTATGGTTCACTTTTGCAAATATTCATGTGAATTTTGAAAATAAATTAAAACAATTGAAGCCAATTTTTCTGCCAGACTGAAAGAAGGGATATTACAAATAAGAAAACAAAATAAAATTAAGAAGAACTCAAGCCAGAAAACTAAATTATGGGGCCTTAACTGCCATTGTATAGAAGCCATTGTATAGAAGCCAAGTGTCTGAGATTATCCATTCCATTGCATATATATATATATATATATATATATATATATATATATATATATATATATATATATATATATATATATATATATATATATATACTTGCATATATATAGGGTGTAATTCAGCTTAGTAGAAATTTCTTTTGTTTATTTTATGTTGACAAGTAGATGTATATGGTGTTTCATGAAATGGCTGAATGCATTAAAAAAATGAAATTGTTTGTGGCAAGTGTCACCTGTGCTGAGCAAATGTAAGAAAACATAATTGCTTTTGAATCTTTCATTACAAATCAGAATTAGATTAAACAAAAGCAGACTGTAATACTTTTTTTTTGCTAAAACATATAGTGCAGTGCAGATCATGATGTTAATAATTCCTAAATATTTTGAAAATATTGCTTATATGTTTGGCTATTTTGTCATAAAATGCTATAAAATAAATTATATTACGTGCATATAAAACAATTTAATGACTTTTAAATATTCAGGCAATCAGCAATTTTCCACCTGCATCTTGATTATTAATTTAATTACTTGTATCTCCTCGATTGTTGCTTATATTATACATGTATTTCTGAACATAATTCAGATCTGAAATGTACCTTAAGAAGTAAAATAGAAATATATAGCTGACATCTTCGATTCTGCGTTTTCGTAAAATAAAGTTACATTGTAATTTGTGTACAATTTTGTCTTTGTAAACTCTTGAATATTTTATGTAGTAAACATGATATATTCTTAATAAACTAGTCGATTAAGCTGCTCTTAGGAACCAAAAATAGAAAGAATGCTAAATAAACATGTGACTAATGCAGTAACATACCAAAATTGTGCATGAAAATCGATTGCTTTTGCTAACCATTTCTTGTATAATTTTTGCAAGATTGACATGAAAACGGTTGCATTTTGTTGAATTAAGCGGTCCACTGGGTTATCGACTTAACAGAGGTCAAAATTAGCAGGCAAAAAAATAGCATAATAAAGAAGGATTTTTCGGGACCGGACCAAAACGATTGAATTATATAGGTTTCCGAAATAACCGAGGTCGAGATAAGTGTGTTTGACTGTACTTGGTCCTAAATGAAAATCCAATCCAATCTGGCTACCAATGCAGCTTATGGTCTTACCATGAACTCCTGGAAATTCTTTTCAGCTGAGCATCTTCCTTCAAGCAACTCTTATTAAATTTGTTTCTCAAAATTGCCAGACCAATTTCAGCACAAGTTTACATAGATTTTTATTACTGATTTTGATGCCTTCAGATATCGCCTGTGTTAACCTTTAAATTACTTCTCCAAAATGTTTGAACAAGATTTTGATCAGATTTAGCAGAAAGTGTTCAGGCATGAAGACCTTTCCAAGTTGGTATTATGTATGTCTACTTTTAAATACGGTTACCAATAACAGAAATAAACCTATTTTTAACTTCTATTCAAAAGCCTCCTGAACAATTTCAGTTAAATTTTGGCACAGAGAATCCTGAAATTAATTTTTTTATATTAGATTTGACAGAAAGCATAATAGCATTAAGACCATACAAAAATATTTTGATTCAGTATCAAATATGGACACTGTTACTATAAATAGGAAAACCTTTATTAAACGACTTCCACCAAACCTTTAATAGAATTTCACCAAACTGGACACAAATATGGCTGCTGTTACTGACAATAGAGTATAATTAACACATCATTATGGGAAAAAATGCAGCACAAAAGTTGACCCATCTTAACACAAAGCATTCTGGTATAAATGCCTTTAAAAAAGAGAACCCTTGTAACATTTGTTTCATAACATATCAAATCAACATCACTGGAGAAAGGGCATTACTTTTCTTTTAAACAAACACCTTAAATTATTTCTAAATGGTATGATTTTATAATTACAGAGTATTCAAAATTGAGGCAACTGTTGATGCTAAGGTTTACTCAAAGCTTGTTCCAGCATTGAAAGAAGAAGATATTGAAATGCCCCCAAAGATTGAGGTAATATAATGAAATATCGAAACCTACAATTACCTCAAAGTATTTGTAGATTATACTTATTCTTCCTTTGAATATAATTCCCAATCTTTTTAAACAAAAGGTAAATATCATTTGAAAGGCTAATATTATAATAAGAAGGTAAAGTGTAATTCTGATTGTCTGTCTGGATTATGAATTTTATAACACTGAATAACAAGTTATATAATGCCTCAAAAGTGTCATTCATATACTATAGACATGTCACCAGTCTGGAAATCCAGGTCATAGCAGAGAAAAATATAAATCAGTGATCTCTGTCAGTTGTACATAACTTGTAAACCAATAAAAAGATATTTAATGAAACCAGAGCAAATTTACATCAAGGAATAATGAAGGTGAATGACTGTTTCCTTGTCGAAGCTTTCACTCTTTGACCAATATCGAGATGATGAAACTTTATCAAGGTACACACATTATCATGCAGTAAAATCTCTTGCTCAGAGATCATGGAAATTAGAATATTCATGACATAGGCATATTAGGTACAGTTGCTGAACTCTTGTTCTAATATCGTTTTAGCAGAGTTATGGCCCCTGATTGCCTTGCCAGCATACTTATATAACAGGATTTACCTTAGTCCTCTTATCCTTGAATATAGTGTGGGGTATGAGGGTGCCAGACCACTTACCCAAAGGTCACTAGGGTTTAGTAGAAGTAATGGACTGTTTTGGGCCTTACTTGACAAAGTCTGGGTGAACCCAGAAGTAATCATGTCTGCCTTTCCAGTCGTATGCTTATATTATAATTTTCACATCCAAGATTTAACAGGATTAGCAGACTCCTATTAATTTCACATTAATAATTTAACAGGGTTATCAGACCAGTTAAATTTCACATCAGTAATTTAACAGGGATTATTAAATTTCATTTAAATTTTCACATCAGTAATTTAACAGGGATTATTAAATTTCATTTAAATTTTCACATCAGTAATTTAACAGGGATTATTAAATTTCATTTAAATTTTCAAATCAGTAATTTAACAGGGATTATTAAATTTCATTTAAATTTTCACATCAGTTATTTAACAGGGATTATTAAATTGCATTTAAATTTTCACATCAGTTATTTAACAGGGATTATTAAATTTCATTTAAATTTTCACATCAGTAATTTAACAGGGATTATTAAATTTCATTTAAATTTTCACATCAGTAATTTAACAGGGATTATTAAATTTCATTTAAATTTTCATATCAGTAATTTAACAGGGATTATTAAATTTCATTTAAATTTTCACATCAGTAATTTAACAGGGATTATTAAATTTCATTTAAATTTTCACATCAGTAATTTAACAGGGATTATTAAATTTCATTTAAATTTTCACATCAGTAATTTAACAGGGATTATTAAATTTCATTTAAATTTTCACATCAGTAATTTAACAGGGATTATTAAATTTCATTTAAATTTTCACATCAGTAATTTGACAGGGATTATTAAATTTCATTTAAATTTTCACATCAGTAATTTAACGGATTATTAAATTTCATTTAAATTTTCACATCAGTAATTTAACGGATTATTAAATTTCATTTAAATTTTCACATCAGTTATTTAACAAGGATTATTAAATTTCATTTAAATTTTCACATCAGTAATTTAACAGGGATTATTAAATTTCATTTAAATTTTCACATCAGTAATTTAACAGGATTATTAAATTTCATTTAAATTTTCACATCAGTAATTTAACAGGGATTATTAAATTTCATTTAAATTTTCACATCAGTTATTTAACAGGGATTATTAAATTTCATTTAAATTTTCACATCAGTTATTTAACAGGGATTATTAAATTTCATTTAAATTTTCACATCAGTAATTTAACAGGGATTATTAAATTTCATTTAAATTTTCACATCAGTTATTTAACAGGGATTATAAGACTTACTCTATTTGCCATACATATTAGTACATGATAAAGTATTTTTTTTCCTGTTCCAGAACTTATGGTGATACTTTTTTTCACCTAGGTCATGTGTCCCAAGACTTAAGAAGGGAAATATATATTGAATTTGCATCTCACGCTTGCCACTGCATATTGCAAAAAATTATATAAACAATATGCTTATTTAATAATGAAACAAACTAACCTTATAATTTTATCATATATTCCTCTCTGTTCATCATAACCAATACATTAGAGAAAAAAATATATTCACGAACTTAAAATGTCACTTCTGCATCCAAACTGCACTGTGTCACTTATTACTGATAACACACAAGATATTGTTCATTGACACGAATATAGTGAAATGAATTGTGTTTGGTTGTATTCCAAGATTTGAATAAGTTATCAGACTGAAATTTGGATCCAGTAGAAATCAGAAATGAGAGAAAGAGAGAGGGAAATATCAACGAATTGCTTGAGGCACCTGCCATTCACACATGACACTGTAATTTGCAAAATAACCAAGATTGTATAATATCCATGTCAACTATATGAAAGTGTCTCACAAATAAAAAGCATTATTTGAAAATATATTCACTTTGATTGCAATCTTTTCACTATCATGGGTTACAGAAAGTTTTATTGAAGCTATGTATACTATTTATCCTGTAAGCATCTATGCCCCTTTGTTTCAGTTATGATTACAGACAGAATGCAAATAGAAGCCCCAGTGGTGAATAAACTCAGCTGTCAGAGATACAGTAAACTCATTGTTTAAACTTACTGACAGGATATCAGAATGCAAAGGTTATTTTATTACAAAGCATGCCTGCCTCAGAAGTTGACTTTGGATTCTTTCATGTGTGTCAAGTTTTTTTTTAGATACCAAGTGGCTGACAGGAATCAAACTTTGGTTCCTTTTTACCATTATTCATGAAAATTTTGAAAATAAATTGAAACAATTTTACAGTTTTTAAATCACAGACATCAATGACCCAGCATTTCCCAGAAGATTTGGAGGAGAAAATAAAAATAAAATCATTCAATGAATTTATGAATGATAGAAGAGAAAATTATTTTGCTGACAGTATGATTATTGACACAGATGAACTTCTGGTGTACTTAGATCGCATTCCTGAACTGACTGTTGATAAAAAGGGGCACACAAGTTTGAGAATTTGCACAACTGGTGTCGATAAAAAAAATCTGACTTTAGTCTTTGCAGTTTTTGCTTCAGATGTTTTGTCTCGAGTGATAAATTTCATGGCATGGGGAAGCTAAAAAATATGCACTGAAATTATGGTTTGTACATGTGCTGGGGAAGAGTTGGGATGATAAGAAGATGCTGCTGTGGATTAATGTGTTTTATCTAAAATACACACTTTAATATTTTTCAAAAAAAGTTTAAGTGCATTTTCTGACATGTAATTTTGGAATGATTTATAAGGTATCTCACAATTTATGACTCAAAAAGACAACATATCCCAGAACAAAACATGCACAAAAATATTGCTTTAAAAATGATTTTCTCGTGTCCCAACAAATACGGTGCCCCAATATATATGGTAAAAGTGGTAAGTTAACTTTGCCATTCAGCAATTTAACAGGGATTATTGGACTTCAGATAAATTTCCCAGTAATGACCTAACAGGAATTATTGGACTTGTATTTGATTTGCAACTGATGGGAAGAGTTAATTCATAGCATTCCCTTATCATTCTTTGGTGGAGTTATGGACCCTGATTGTGTTTTGCATTTAGGTTTCACCACAAAGCTTTACATAGCAGCATTGGATTTCCAAACATTTGGTGTGTAGTTTTATATATATATATATATATATATATATATATATATATATATATATATATATATATATATATATATATATATATATATATATATATATATATATATATTGTTAATTATTTTAAACTTGAACTTCAAAAACATTGATACTTATTATAAATAAACATAACATATGGAAAGTTTGATGTGTTTTATTTCTTTGCAGAAGTCTAAAGGTCATTTCAAGGTGAAACTCAAGAAGAAACGAGATTTCAGCATTCAGAAAACTTTCTTTACAGCCTAAATAATAGCATATTTTTAGAAAAGTGCAAATACCATTCTGGTCCTTCCTGCAAAGCCTAGATGAGACATAGGGTTAGATGAGGATTACTTTTGATACAGTATCCTCTGTAATTGTTTCCATGGGTCATTTTATGCTATGTCTGTCGGTTTCTCTTGAATACTGATCTTTTGTTGGCACAATTAGGTCACAGTAACATATTTGACCAGTGATTTTGCTAAGTTTTGGCAGTTAACTGCATTTCCACAACCAGCAGTATTGCTCTTACAGTATTCAGATGTGAGGAATAAAAAGTAATAGTCATACCCTTCAAACTGGGTCACATTTACCTACTTTTCTTGCACAGATGAATATTCTAGGAATTTGAATCATGCAGGCAAAACAAAATTATGTGGATTTATAGTTTTATATTCATTTTGAGAATGTTTTAAAATAGCTCATCCTTCACATATGGTTTTCTTCTGATTTCATTATTATTATCATTATTGTTATTATTATTATTATTATTATTATTATTATTATTATTATTATTATTATTATTATTATTATTGTTATTATTATTATTATCAAAGTTATATTCATTATATTTTAGTGAAGTTGAATTTATTTCCTTGCATCATAAGAAAATCCAATGCTTCACTAAAATTCCCAATTTTTTCTCAGATTGTGATTTGAGATTTTCTTGCATGTGATGTTTTAGGAGAAATTGGGATTTTGTCTTAGATTAGGTTAATTAATATCTAGTTTTAATAATTATTATTTAATGCTTTATGTTCAGTGAAACAAATTCAGTGTTTCCACCAAGCAGAAGGAAAGATATAAAACAAATCTTTGATTAAGGAAGAAGGTTTGAAACTTTTAATAAAACTTAGGATGGGAAGTCAAATAATATTTAGTAGTGACTTCATAGGTTTAACTGAATTCAGGATGTGTCTTATCAAATCATTAGATTAAAATCAGAGGAGTTCATAAAATATGCCCTTTTTTAAACAAAATTGTGGACAGTCAGTTGACATCAGAGGTGACAGGTAGCTTTGTTATTAGTACCAGCAGTCACGCCACTAACATGCTGCATGTATTATCAATTCCTGTTAGTGTAGTTTTTTATACACCCAAGTGTAGTATGTGTAGTATGTTTTTTTATACACCCAAGTGTAGTATATGTAGTATGTTTTTTTATACACCCAAGTGTAGTATGTGTAGTATATTTTTATACACCCAAGTATTATCACATCAGAAGTTGCTTTTTGTGCCAGTGTGACAGGTATAATTCAATATCTTCATTATTTGCCTGTGACTTAAAGCTGCCTCCCATGAAAAAACTTAACCTTTCATGAGAGATACAAGAAAGATTTTTTTTACCATGATATTGTCCAGTACGTTAAATTTTGTAAGATAATTCATGTATGTTCAGTTCTTGTAGTACTACATAAGCATGCTCATTTAAATGGTGGACTATAGTATTAGCTTAGTGAGCTTGGTTTAGACTTATCAAAAGTTTTTAGCTGATTATTTTATGGTACTGATTGTACATCTTTCTCTCCAGTCATTAATTGTATATATATATATATATATATATATATATATATATATATATATATATATATATATATATATATATATATATATATATATATAGTATGTATGTGTGTGTATGTATGTGTATGTATGTATGTATGTATGTATGTATGTATGTATGTATGTATGTATGTATGTATGTATGTATGTATGTATGTATCTATGTGTAATGACTAGACAATATACCACGTGATACCCATGCATTAACTCAAGGTCAAAATCATGGAAAAGAAAATTGTAATTTTGTGACTTGTATCATAGTCTAGAGTATAATATTTCAGCTAGTAAAAATATTTTAATGTAATGTTAACTAATTATACATCACAACTAGACTAGACCTTACCACTTGTTTCAAGGTCACAGCAAGGGTAAACAAAACCTGTGACTTCTGACCATGCATGGTTATAACCTTTAGACAGATGAAGATAATTTAACTAAACTTCAACTCTTTGATGAATGTGGAGAGAATTTCAAACATTCAAAGTACATGTATTACCACACAAGGTCAAGGTCTCAAGTGATTAGGTAAGTAGTCTGTTTCCATATACAGAGATGACACTTTTTAATCCTGTTAGATATTTTGATGAATCTAACCAAGTCCACACCATATCCTGCAATAGTCAAGTCCCTGACCAAGGTCAAGGTCATCAATGGGGTTAAGATAACAAGGCTGGCATATTATGTCATTTATGGTACTGTTGTTGTTAAAACAACTGCATTTAATCTGGATGGTACTGTTGTTAAAAACAACTGCATTTAATCTGGTTGGTACTTAGTAAAAACAACTGCATTTACAAATATAATAATGTGATGGACTATGTAGACAGGTTGTGACATGAAAAGGAGATTAAGCAATGAGATCTTATCAGTATGCCTTTTGTTGATGCATGACTGCTATGTGTAGTAAAGTTTGTATGTAAATACATGAGTGGTGCTGAGATTATCACATAATTATTTAATGCTTCTGTAATTTATTTTATTACATGATATTATGATGCCATATACATAATTTATCAGGTATAGGTTGTGTTAAGAAATCTACAAAGTCTGTTTATCTCCTAGTCAAATGAGACAGTCATTACTTTGCCAGTCAAAAAATTGGCAATTGTAGGCCATTCATTGCATTTATTTCTTCCTTTTTTTTCTTCTTTTGGATAACCTGTCTCTGGCTTTAAGGTTTAGAGCAGGGGTGCACACACTTTTTCAGCATGCAAATTACTTATAATAAAATGACCAAGCCAAAATGATCTACCTACCACAAAAATGCAAAACATATATAGGCTGAGGTCTATTTTTTAAAATTCTACATGGTCTACTCACACTACCTTTGCAAACAACCAGTCGATTGTTATCTACATATTGCGCACCCTTGGCCTAGAGTGTTCATGGTGTGGGCCTGTGTCCATCATGCATCATTTCTTGAGAATTGCTATTTTCAGTTTCTCACAAACCAAAAAACCAATTTTGACAATTTTTTTTAGAAAAGCCTTTTAGATTTGTGCAAATTAGACCAGTTCATTTTCAAACTGTGGCAGCCATTACTTACGAAAGAAAAACCTTTAAACAGCTTCTCAAGAACCACTTGACAAAATAAGACCAAATTTTTATGAAAAGAATTCATATGTAAAAGCCTTTTCAGATTGATACAATGTAGCCTATCTTCTGTCAAATGTGCCTGGGGGTACTTCAAAACACAGAAAGCATTTAAATCACTTATCAAAAAATAGGTTGATTAAACCAAATTGTGCAGAAAGCATCCTGTTATGCAATCCTTTAAAGTTTATTCTAATCCACTGTCAAATCTGACAACTGTTACTAAAAAGCTTTGAAGTTATTTCTATAAAGTTGCTATTTAAAACAGAATTTATACAAAATTATGTTAATTTTGCTTCAGAAATATGGCCCCTGTTGCTGAACAGAATTTGGTCAAGTTTAACAAATATCTTCCGGACTGGAGGGCTGTTAATTTTGTACAGATTGTGATGGTCTGCCATCAAATATGCCTTCCATTAATATAACCACAACTATAAAAGTACAAAATAGTTATATTTTATAAGTAGGCAGAGATCAGCCAGGTGAGTGATCTCTGGCTCACTTGGGCCTTGTGTTTGTACTTAAATTTGTATACGGTTCTGTAATTTTAACTTGTGTCCTTTTTATTGTTTAGTTTATCTTTATATGTATATATGCACCATTAGGTTGTATGCCTATGTAGATTTGTATATTGATGTTTAATATTGCAGAATGTGACATAAATTTGGGGTCTTTCATAGTACTTTATATTGTTGCAGCCACTACTGCATACACTACTAGTCTAAAAGGGCATTTTCATCGGTTTGTGAATTTATATATTTCTTATTAATATATTATTTTAATTTTAATATTATACCCATTCATGTGCTTTTAGAGATTGTCTTAAAGTAATAAACAGTCCAATGATGTATTAGTAAAATCTAAAAGTATCTTCTGGATTTCAGCAGATTTTCACATAGATCATGTGACATTTTGGTATCTATCCTGTCTGTTTCTATCCAGTCATCTTTGTTTCATTAGTCTGTCCAACCATCCTTCCATGTCTAGGTCTATCTGTATGTATGTAAATGAATTAATAAAATCTGCAGTGGCGTTTTCACAGAGGCCAGGTATTCACAGTTATATTATTTGTCCCCCCCCTAATGAAGTACTGCTTGAGTGGGGATTTGTATAATTTAACCCTGCAACTGGGATTTCTTTGTATTGGTACAAACACCAATGTAGATCATTTTTCTCACGCAACTTTGTAAGTTTCAACACATTCAGTATTAACCACATACCATTATTGTCTCCCTTTTTATAATTGGTCATCAGGTCTTGTACTATTTTATGATATTCTGAATAATTATCAAAGTAGATTCTAGCTATATATGCAGGTTTTAGAAAAGAAAGGAAAAAGGAGGACCGTCCCAATTTTTTTAATGTTACATGCTGTAAGTGTTGTATTATGAACATCTGGCGCAATATGATGTTGTTTGTTAACACTATGCATTAATACAAATATGTTAATGAGGGCATTGGGGTGACCAAATGACCCTACGTATATAAGTTCTATGAATGAGAAAATGGAAACATAAAAATGTTTGATATTATTACTATATTATCACATTTAATCAATGGATATTATATGATAATAACAGTAAATAATATATTTTACAAGGAGAACTTCTATCTTCATTGTTCTAATTGGTTTTTTAATTGTCCTTGTAATAGATTGACCATTGGGTTTGGAAACGATCCCAAACTTATCTTACAACCTAACCTAGGGAAAATAAATGTAGTTTAAGATATAAAAAACAATTGCCTACATTCATTTTTTTCAATTCAGTGAAGTATGAACCAGAACACCTAGTGTACAAACTTTTTATGATTTATGATGTAAATCATACAGACATTTGCACAGCTTTTTATTCGGTTCATACTTAGTTGAATTTTAAAAAATAAACCATCAATCTTTATGATTCAACAGCATAAATAGTTAAACTCATAGTTTGATAACATTCTGTCATTTAATCATATTTTGAATTTCATTAAGGCACAATAATACAGAGCAGTTTGCATATAACATGTACTGTACCGTAATGTGTTAACATCAAAATATGTAAGCATGCGATGTTTATTTATTCATTGAAAGTATATATTTTTTTAACTTGTAGCATTAGCAAAGATATCATTTATTTGGTTTGTCATTAAAATTGTATATAAGAAGTCTGAGTGAGTGATCTAGATTCTAAATATAGTCCACATTGAGTATATACAGAAAAGTAGTGCAGGTGGATGTGGCTTTTAAAAAAAATGGTTTCATGTAGGTATGAACCCCACTAATTGAAAAGGCTCTAGTCACTCAGATTGCTGGAAATTGTAATGACGAAGGAAAAATTTAATTACTTAGTACACAATTTTTTGTTGCACAGCTTAGACAAATGCAAACATAAAGTGTCTTGGTGACATAAACTTTGTGGCTGTTTACCATTTAATTTGACCTAGTTAAATATTTTTGCTGATATTACAAACACATACACTATAACATGGTATTGTTAAACATGTATTTGAATTATGATACTGTTTTTAGTTACTGGCATAATAATGGTACATGAATGCATCTTTTCATATTTGCCTGTACAATATTTCTTCCAAATTATAATGATCTTTAAGAAAGATTTTCAGCTCATCTAATCTAGGCATATCCTCTTTTATATTGCACATATAGATGTAATATTTGGCTAGGTTTTTCATATATTCCATATCTACTTGTATCTCCCAATATAAAAGTTTGTGCCCTTTTCCCAATATCTGTGTTCACTTTATCCTGAATCCAGTGGAACACATCATTCCTCAGTATGATTATCAAATTAAATTATCAAAACAAATGTATTGTTTCTGGGGCATTTTTACTAAACTACATTTATCAGTATCAGTTTTATTTTATACAAAAATTTGTTGGTAAAATTATATAAGTAACATGAAATTGAAACCATCGTAATTTTGAGTTTTAAGGTAACACAAAGCATTATTTTTCCTTTTGAATAATGCCTTTACATTTTCATCTAATAAGAACGACTTTTCTATTAGGTAGAAGAACTTTTAAAATCCATGTTTTTTTTTCAAAGCTAACATATATTTATCAATATCTATGATTGCCAAGCAACCTTCTGAAAAATATTTAATCATAACCTCTCTTTTAACTTTGTACACTGTTTACATCCATATAAAAGTGAAAAATAATTAATTTAATAATCTTTTAAATTTTGTGGAGATGAAAAAATGATTAAGGTTTTAAAAATTAATTTTATCTATTTGTCTTAAAGATTGCTTTTCCCAATGTTTTAAACCAGTTTTAATCAATTCTGTATTATTTTCAAAATTCATTTTTACCATTTGATCAAAATCCACTGGAAACATTATGCTCATTGATGTAAATTCAGTCACCCATTAAATTTTGACCTGTTGTGAAATATTCTATCACGAATTACTTTCTATCCAAAACCATTCTTGTTTTGGCAATTTTAAATTTCAGTCCTGAAATACTTGCAAAGAAGTTAAATACTTAAGTAGATAATTTCAAAGATTCGAAAGAGCTATTAGGAATTATTGTAGTGCCATCTGCAAGCTGTGACAATAAATATTCTTTTCCTTTACCTTGATACCTTTATATTTTTTTTAATTCTTTAATAGTATAAGCAATATTTCAGCACAAAAGCAATTAATAATATGCCAGTAATTTGTGACTGTTTTGTAATGTGGATAATATAATATCATATATGATCCTTGTATTTTCACCAATGTATCTTCCATTTATAAAACCAATTTGATCATTAGATATTATTTCATTCTTTACAGACTTAATTCTTTTGGCAATACATCTAATGCTAATTTGTCTATAACATTAAGTAGAGAAACTGGACCCCAGTTCATCAGGTAATGATTTCATCAGTTCTGATTTGGAGAAGTTCCATGGTCGCCAGTGATACAATATAGATACACAGCTGTAAATAAGTGTAATGACTGAGGAGATTTGATTTTCATGGAAATATGGCAAGTGTTGCTGTGATTAGTGCAATGATACACTATATTGAAATCTTCCAGTGGAATAACATGTGGACTTATGACTGAACCACTTTTGGTAAGTGCAGGAGTTTTCAATTGCATTATGTTTGATTTAAATTAGGCAGATTGGGGGCATTTGATGAAGATTTTTGGGTATAAGCCAGTATGTCTTGAAGAGTTGTTTTCTGTTGGTTTCCTGCATAAATATTTTCTCATGCTTGAGTTTATATGGTATGTGTAGAAGTCAGCTTGGGCAAGTTTGTTTTGCAAACTTTTTTCCCCATTAAGGTATTCTGCTTTCATGCCACAACTGGTGCCCATACAAATCCATTGATCCTCATATGGCACAGGTGCATCTACAGTTGTGACAAAGACAAGGTAGAATGTATGGTCAGGTCACAAAAGTCACGGTGACGTTCTTATAACTTTTGTACACTCACGACACCTATCATGAAATGTGGGATTAGTGTACATTTTTGGTTTTTCATTCCTTGTGTTTGTATGTCCTCCCCTATCATTGTCTTCATCTGTCCCTTGTTAAATTCGAAATCTTCTAAATTTAGTTCACTATATTGGTTTAAAGAAATGCCACCCTACTTAATGTTTCTGTGTTCTTCACCTCTCCCCCTTCATGAAAGTACAAAATAGTTTGAAGCCATAAAGTCCATAATAAAGTTGATGGTGTGTTGGGATCCATAAGCGAGGATTGCAAAAGATTATTCATGTCATCAGCAGTGATGGCTTTAGCAGTTTTTAGTTATACGATATGCTTTCATTTATGAGCTCTGCCAAATAGCTGGACTGTGCATCTCTCTGTCTCTCTCTGTCTCTCTCTCTCTCTCTCTCTCTCTCTCTCTCTCTCTCTCTCTCTCTCTCTCTCTCTCTCTCTCTCTCTCTCTCTCTTAGATTGGTTTGTTATCTAACTTGGAGTGACCTTAAGATGTTTTATGGGTAAGTTCCTATTGTTATATATATGTTGTTGTTCAATTCTAAAACAACTCCCGTCGTCAAGCACAGGAAACGAAATGGGTTTCTTTTGAAAAGTAGCTCATCTGGGCTGAGACAACCAGTCTGAGATGAGAAAAGTACGGTTAGCAAATCAGCAAGATTTCTGTCACATAGGTGAAAAAATTTGATATACCATCCAACAACAACCATCATTCATATCGCACTATCTGCTCTAATCTATCAGCATTGCATCACATAATTAGTATTTTGAAGGTTTCCTGAGCCTTTACCTTCAGAATTGGCAGTTTTGCCAGAAGTAAAAGCTTTCAAAATCATTCACAAATCTTCCAAGCACGCTCTTGTATTTGTTCAAGTTAGCAGTGTTCATGTCACTGGAGAAATACCACGTTAAGGGACATACATTGAAACTGGAGAGTATAAATGAATATAAGATAATGCTGGTATTTCTGATCAAAATAATTCACTTTGTCTGGTATTATAAGTGACGTTACATTCTGCTGAATCATGAGGTCTTATCAACACATTATGCATTGGACACGTTTTGGTCTCATTTGTACTTGCTAACGTAATTTGCACTTCATATTTTAATCTTCATTCAGAATCGCGGGTAGGTCGGCGGGAATCTTGAAGTTTTGTTTGTAGTACGAGGTTCCCATAGCAAAGGAAATTGACAGTTACTTAACTTGCTTTATACCTGTTATGGCTCATTTGCAAGAAAAAAATCGTTTCTAATGTATTATACGTGATATTTGTATGACTTCACACTTGTAATCAAAAAAGTCATATACGACTGCAAGCGACCTCAAGCACTTTCGTCAGTAAAAACTTAAGCCTGAACAAATCCCAATAGTATGCGATTGTCGGATCCAAAATACCTTTACAACTAAAAGATCTGTTTCAGATTGCACAAAGCGTGTTCGTGTTCTTGGCATTTCAACAAAAAAAAATCGTTATTGACGTGGTCCCTTTCAGAATTTGGATCATCTGTATGACCCCTTGGATCGAAAAATAAAATCGGCTCCGTTATGTATGTAGATGACGCGTAACTTGAGATAAGCTGAAGTTATCATGATAGGAATATCAAGCGTCCTTCACATATATAAACAAATGATTCCACCTTTTAACGTTTTTAAATATCACAGTGCACATATACGCTTTGCACCCAGTAAATTTTGAAAACATGTAATCATGTGTAATTATGCAAAACAAGATTTTAAAAAATCAAACATTGCCATTTATTTGTATTATGCAATATAATGAGGAAAGTTAATGTCTGACAGTCATTACAATATAAATACGGGATACTGAGTGAAATACACAAAAGTTTGGTGACCTAGATGGAACGAGCGTCTGCTTTGGAGGTCGCGGGTTCGAACCCCGGCCTAATCATACCAGAAACTTATAAAAATGGAATTAGCAGCTGCCTCGCTTGGCGCTCAGGATTAAAAGGGTAGTGTTTGGCTGGTCGGCTTGTTTTCAAGACAAAGCGAATGGGTAGGAAATGATACAACATGTTAGTATCATGATCAGGCCCCAGTGCTAGACCTCACTAGAAACTGTCGCGTTGCAGTTAGTAGTGAATTGGGATACTTTAGGGACAATAAGACCTTAATTTTAAAATAGTGAGTTAGTATTGTAGGGACAATGAGTTTAACATGGGGAAATTTAACATGGATTTTGGTCCTAAATGTTTACCAAAGCTACCGGCTAGTGTTGTTACTCCTGTTCTGATAGGATTTATAATATTGTGTTCCGGGTTGTTAACTTAAGGTGGTTTTATATACTTGTCTACTTCTAGTGTTCCAATATTCCTGCCACTTGTTGTTTATGTATGTTCTGGCTAGGCTTTGGATTTCTCTAATGCTATATTTTAGTAGAGCCGGGTTAAGGTATCCTGATTTATTTTTAGCGACTTTGTCTGCCTGTTTTTGTTAAGAGATTTCTAGATGCGATGGTATCCATACAAATTCGAAGAGTAGGCTTTCGAAGGATAGTTTTTTAAGCAAGTGGTAAGAAGTCTTGGCAAGGAACGTTGTTCCTGATTTAGTGTTATTTGCTTTAATTGATGTTATTACACTAAGGGAGTCGCTAATGATTACCGCTTTAGGGATGTTGTTTTCTAAGAACCAACTTAAGGATTCAGTTATGACCCAGAATTCAGTAGCATAAGTGTAGCGGTGGTCTGGCAATCTGGTTCCCATTTGCATGTTGAGTTCTGGGATTATCACTGCTGTTAATGTTCCTGGTGGTTCTGTTGTTTTAAACCCATCAGAGTAAATACATGTATTTACGAAACCTGGGTAGGTGTCAAGTATGTCTTCAGCAATGTTAATTTTTTTTGTCGGCGATTCTTATGGTACACGATTCGATACAGTTTTTCCAAGGGTCTACTGACGATTTTGTGTGTGGCTAAAAGTGCAATCTTATGAGGCTCGTATATGGTCATTTTAAAATGTTGGTCCTCTCCAGACTGCAAGGCTTTTTTAAATACCCTCAAAGTTCACCATTTGACTGTTGCTATAATTGAGTGTCAATCCTTTCACTTTACACTCAGTGTGCTATTCTTCTTGGTGGTCCCGGTATTCGTAGCCTAACAGTATATATTTTGAGTTGCTCATATATGCTTTAATGCTTGATTCCTTCACATCTTAATCTATTTTTTAATATTTCGATGCACGCCGCTCTTCGTTCATTGGATAAAGCGTATTAAATCAATGTTAAATGCAATTAACATTTCGTTTCATTACATATATCTTATCTTGTAACACCATTGGGAAATTGCAATACATTAGTTATACAAAATTTGTTTTACTTGACTGGAGGGAGGCATGGTACTTGAGTGAGCTTGTCCTTTCATTATACCTTTATTTAAATTATATTTCCGGAACCTCCTTGGAAATAGATTTCATGAAGCTTGGTATGTCTTTTTAAATCATGTTTGGACAATCAGTTGTGTGAAAAAGAAACAAGTCTGTCTAATGAGCATTTTAAGAATTATTCGTATTAGTAGACTGAAAGGATATTTTCCCACACCCAACCCTGCGAATGTCCAAACTTCAGGAAGCCTTAAAGTATCGTTCTTTGGTCTCATGAAAAATTGTGCACAAAAAATAAAGGTGTTTGTGGTCAGCTCCAATGAGAAATTAATGTTTTTCTCCAAGCCCTAAATCATGGATCACCAAGATTCTAGGGTAACCCTTGAAGTGTTGACTTGCACCAGCCAGTCCCCTATTACGTAGCCAAACTCACTATTTTCCTAACCGATGGTTATTCTATTGTCTTTGCCCCCTTCCCAATGTACATGCCTTTTTCACAGGAGCAGTTACATGATTTTCTGGGAGCGATTCAAGAAAACTGCTTTCGCAGGTAGGAAGCACTTTTAAGTTAGCTCAGTCGCACTGTCACAACTTGAAACGACTATGAGAAAAGAACGTTTGAAAGACACTTGGTTGCCAGAACATGGGGAAGTTTCATATCATGACTACTACCTCAAGACTGACGTGTTTGAGGCATTTCGTAACATATCGAACAAGGTCTGTGGCCTTTAACCCGAGTCATTTCTACACTTATCCTGGAATGAACTGGGATGCCTCCCTGAACAAAACTGACGCAGAGTTTATCAGCTTCTTGTAAGTGGGTCAACCAGAGCGTACTTGAAGGGCTACTTTCTCGAAGTAGACTTCGCGTACCCTTAATGATGCACATAACGAATACCTTTTTGGCCCCAGAGGAACCGTACGTCCTAAAAAGCTGGTTGAGTGACTATCAACTCTTTAATGGACCAACTGATGGTAAGTTCACTGGAAGCATAGGCTATTCCTCAGCCTGCCAACAAAAAAGCAACACGTGTTCCTTTACGGAAACCTCCATCTCTACACCAGATTCGGGATGGGTGCTATCAAGGTCCACTGGACATTGGGGTTTGGCCAAAGCGAGTAGATAACTGACGAACATCTCGTTTTCGGGAAAACATAAGAAATCGGATTTCAGTGGTCCTGGTTAGGCTAGAACACGAGAGAAACAAGAAGCGTCGCCTGATTACCCACCATGCGTTTTAGATGTGGAAAATCTTAAGTAGCAATCCTCGAGGCGGTCCATTTAGCGAAGGCCGACCTTAAAAGCTCAACTGTCCTATTTATACGTGAATGTTGATCTTTGTCCTGAGCAAGCATCTAATGTAAGACTCTCTTACAATTAGGTTAAAGCGCACTACTGCGGAAAGGCGAGCGTCCTGTACACGAATATTAACAGCCTGCTGTTTTGATGAACATTTAAAGAGGGAGATCTATACTGAGACATGGGTGAAGAAGTCTACCTATACAACACGGGCAATTACCATAAAGTGCGCTAGTTGTGCAGCGCAGCCAATCAAAATATCGTTTGCAAGGTTAATGATGAGTGTGATGTGGTCGCGATAGTGACGTCTGTGGGACGCCATCCAAAGATGCAAGATATGAAAGTAGACAAGTTTGACCACCGGAAGGTCAAAGGAGTCTCTAATGCGATCTTGAAAAATGACATGAAATACGACATGTACATATAATTTCTTGCCACGCAGAAAGAAACCCATTGGCAGATGGTAGTCCTACTCAGCGACCACCACAAAAGGTGCGTGTACCACATCAACCAAACGAACCTCTCGCCGCTAGTCACAAAAAATTATAACGCGACTCACGGCGTCCACACGTGGGCATATGGCCACTATTGCACCGCTAGCAGCACCAATAGAAGATCGTCAAGATCTTAGGCAGCATCCCGTGTCCGCTCCGGAAGCATATGGTATCCGTATCTATACAGGCGGCCAAGAACCTGTTGAAATTTATTGAGAAACTTGCTGCCACTGTTAACGATACCTCTTAGAAATGTCGCCAATGTTTCGAAGGGTCGCTTTCACCTTATCTGTGGTGGGGGCGAAGGCAACATCTCGCAATACACAATGTACTTCGAGTTAGCTGGCTATATCAATATATGTTTTTTTATTAATATGACGCTTGATTCAAGGATGAGGTTGAGCGGTCTATTTTTACCATCTAGCTGCAACTATCCTTGTTCGTCCATGCCAAAGAGGAGGAGTACATGAATTTCTTTTGGCATACACAAAGAATGCTCTTAGGTGGTAGATAATATAGATGAGTACCTGATGTCAGAATCTATTTTCCCCGAAGGAAGTTTATGCACAGTGACTAGCTCCTAGAAAGAATAGAGATGACTGGGCTGAGATTTCAAATCTAAACGCCAGGACGTACACCAACAGAAACCACGGAGTCGGTAAAAAGGCATTGCCCACCTTGTAGCACTTCAGGCGTACATGGGTCCAATTATTGAGTTTCAGAACATACGTTGTTCTTTCCGGCTAACCGGCTGCGTTACAGACACCAGACATTTGTGCCCGGCAGACGTAACCTGGATGGCATCAGTAGATTTAAAAAAAATACATGTGAACTCTGTTACCTCTCAATTCAGTCCCAAAGCAACGCCGGGCAGTGTTCTGCTTTGCAGTGTCTCTCCCAGGGCGCGACATTTCGTGGATGTATTTGTCCCCAAACAATCGTTCGGCTAGATACAATTGAAACCAACAACTCCCGGCTGGTATCAACCTGCAGTAGTTTGGGCTACCGTAACGGCTCCCACTTGATAATACGTGTTTTTATTGTCGGCAGCTCTGAAAATATATTTTGTGTTCAGCTGGGCGGACACATAGGTGCGTTAAAAGTCTTCCAAAATAGTATCTAACATTTCGCCCATTTACTTTTTCTTGTCATGACTTGCTAAGGTCAATCTAATATATATCTTAATTTTAATTTTAACTGAAAACAATTCGTCGTAAAAGTGTATTTTCAAAAGGTAATAATGCCTATGCTCATTGGAGCACATATGCTGCCAATCAATTGATCGATAATATATATCGGATGCTATTTTGTGGTCATAATGCTGTTGAGTAAAAATATATATTATGTAGATATTAATTTGAGACGAATTAAAAAGCCTAGTGATGATTTAATGACATCACTGCGCAGGTCTACACGTCTCTCATTTTAGGAACGAAACTGAGTCATCCATTGTAAGGCGTATTGTCCGAGGACGTCTTGTCCTTTAAATTATGAATCTTCCTGAATTTAGTGGGCATTTCGTGATGTATCATCCTAAATTACTGACATTTCAGTGATATTTGCTATTTTTAGTACCTATACACGCGCCAGGGGCACTCTCTGTGGAAGGATATAGAAGGTCATGGAAACTGTCCGTGAAAAGAAGGTCAGGGACTCTGTGGAAGTTTATGCAATGTCAGAGACACTGCTATTGGCAGGACATAGAAAGATGAGCAGGTTCTACAGCACAAAGAAGGCAATTAAGTAATGGCAACAAATTGTTCACTTCCCGAAATCTAAATTTCTTATCATATAGTTTACATTTGCATTAGTTTAAAACTTTAATTTCCAACTGTACATTATTATTATTATTATTATTATTATTATTATTATTATTATTATTATTATTATTATTATTATTGTTATTATTATTATTATTATTATTATTATTATTATTATTATTATTATTATTATTATTATTATTATTATTATTATCCAGTTTTGAAAAAGTGATATTAGAGAGGACACAAAGAGTGGAAAAATAAATAGTTCATAGCTAGTTGTATGAGCCACTTATGGATCACCATATGATTAACATTACGCCCGTAGGTTCACATGAAGAAGCAACTTGGGGGACATATGAGAAACATTATGTTAAATTAATCCATAGATTTCACATGGGAATGGCCCTATGGAGTCAGTCAGAAGTGTTTATAGGGTCAAAAGATCTTAAAAGGTCAAAAGTATAAATGGAAATGGTCATGCTAATATTACAAACAACCAAACACATGCACACAACATAGACAAACATAAAAGTCA
>JAEAOA010001410.1:932500-942500 GCA_016746295.1 Potamilus streckersoni
TTCCTTAAGCAGTTCTTAGGTTTGTTTGATTACTTGTTTGATTATTAGAATTAGGTGCAGTGGGAATATTTCTTAGCCCGAAATAATTAGCTATTTACTAGGAGCAAATGTCATGGAGAGAATATAGTCCTTGTTAAAATTTAGTCGTGTACATTGGTGTTGTGACACCAGAGGCAGTATTTACGGTAAGAAACTTGTAAATTACACAATGGAATCAACAAGAGAGGGAATCGGCAGATACAGTTTTTATCGCCATGGGTCAAATGTGTTGCAGTTGTACTGGCGTGATGTGCCTTGAAACCATAGACTGACTGGCCTAAGGTGGCGTAGTTAAAATAGTTCCCTGTGTAATGGGATAGTTAGTTCGTACGGTGGTAACCAATGACGGTACGGAAAGTTGATAAAGAGAAACTATGCTGATGTGCGGTGAATAATGCGGTCTTGCATTGACGAGAGTAACATTTATGTACAGAATGAACATGTCTGGCATTCCAACTTAAAACTGAAGTTGTATAGAAGTCTTTGGAAATTTGGAGTAAACTTATGACTTCTAGCGAGAATTGCGCCAGGATTTTGACACCGCTCGGTCAAGCAAAATACCCCTGGCTTGTAATATTATTATCATTGTTGGAGGTGTTGGTATTGGTGTATTTATTATGATTATGATTATTAATATTATTTTGCTTAGAGTTACAATATTAAAGTTTACCCTTTTTCCATACTCAATAAAATCTAGATTTCAAAAAGAACACAAAAAGTCAAATTCAATCAATATTGAAATAAGTGATATCAAAATGAATTATTTTATTTTAATTACTATAAGAAATGGCGAACAAAATGCTAAGAACATTATTCTGCCTGCTCTCCTGCATTCTGTATAAACACAACCATAGGAACGAGTCTAAGATAATGTCTCTAAAAAAAAAAAGTACGATATTTATTCAAACAAAATCTTCTGCATTTGCGCATATAATTTTATAATTTAATATTTTAATAAATTGACGGAATTTATTAGAATTATACTGAGGGAACACAATTTATTCCACCTCTTTAATAACTTGAAAAAGTTAGCACATGTTAGATTTATTCATCCCACACAAGAAATTGTATTAGATAAAATGTACAAGACTACCAAACAACATATAAATAACATGGATGTTTATATGTTGAAAACACTGGCCTATTGAAATTTCACGATAGTCACTTAACCCAAACGACTAACATCCATCATATAAAACAGTATGTATGTATGTAGAGTGTTAAGGCACACCATCAAAACACAGACTTTGAAGAGTAAAAGGCAGGCACTAGTAAAGGTATTGAAAAATTTAGAAGTCTTTATGTCCACAAAAAGTGCTTTGTGATATTTTACGCATTGTTTTATTTGTGTGTGTGTGTGTATATATATATATATATATATATATATATATATATATATATATATATATATATATATATATATATATATATATATATATATATACATATATACATATATATATATATATATATATATATATATATATATATATATATATATATATATATATATATATATATATATAATTAATCATTTTAATGCTTGATAATACAACATCAGACCGCTTAATGGGACATACGATCTGAAATTATTTTTGCAGACATTTCGACTTATTTTTCACCTCATCAGCATGGTCTCATTTATATCTGTTTGACAAGCATAATTTAAAATAATTTTGGTACCTGAATACTGTATGTAAAATATTGTACCAATACAGTTCCACTGTGAGCTTCATGTACTTGATATTTTTTTTAAAGCAAAATGTCAACTCTTATCAAAGTTACACAAATAGCTATACATACATTATTATAATGTCATTTCGTGTTTGAAGGATAGTCGCTGTATAGGGTTGATAGTCGTGAGGTCTGGTCTAAAAATAGCAGTTCTTGCCTCACCTTACGTCTATCTATTTGGTTTGAGTCACGGACAAGTACAAATTTGTGATGACCTCTTGTCATCATCGGTTGACTTTTGATGAGAAAACGACATCTGGCCAACACGAAGGAGAGCCTTATATAATCACCGATGACCGGCACTGTTGGCACCATTGTGACAGTTCTTTTGTGGAAAACAGGTAAGACAATCCGATTCTGCAACTTCGTCGAAAATGGACACTTTTTCAAGAAACACCGCGGGGTCTTTGTTTTCTCTAGCTTCCTTTGTATAATTTCCTTTTAATGCACCCAATATTCAAGTCTTTCTCGTATACTACGTTACAATAGCATATCTTTCCGAAAACTTTGACCAGAAAAGTATGATTTTCCAAACTTAACGAAAGAATTGTCCTTTTTAAATTCTTTGGTAATGTAACTACTAATTATTTTCTTAAAGGGAATCTACAATTTCTGAACCTTTACTGTTTAGACTTTTTGGTTACAGACAATTAAAATTTTGTGCTGACTATTTTCGGATCGAAGGAGTCCATTGCCAAATATAGATTTGTCTTTCATTTAGCATCTCACTCCCCTTGAAGGTGATCATTAACACATGAAAGCAACCGTGAGGGTGCTGTCGTCTTCAGTATATACAAGTGTACATATCTGGAGGAAATTCCCTAAATGAATGCTGTTGAATTATTGCTTGTGTCGAAGAACTGAAGGAAAATTGGATAATTGCCCAAAGTAGCACAGGACAAGAGAAACATCATTTGATTAAGAAATTAGTTTTAACTTTTCACACTTTTACGTACTAAATTCTTTGTGCGTATAACAGATTCATGGATCGAGTTTATGTCACTATTTACTTTTTGATTCTAGGTCTGGTACATCAATACATTTTCCATGAATGAGTGTTCTTCTCTCTTCGTGATCGTTAATAAATAATAGCCCTAAACTTGGTGAACTCTTGCAGAATATTTTAGAGATAAGCTAATTCCGAAAATGATACTGTATGACAACAGTTAAAACTGAAAGGATACATTCAGCGAAAACCTTTGTTTTCGTCTGAGTTAAAAATTTGACGCTAAAGATTGATTCACAACGTCACATATCAATTTACTTCAGAAATATATGTTTTGTTTATGTTTTCACGAGATATAACTGACGTGCTTCATATATCATATACTTTTGACAGAATGACAGGTCTAAGGTAAAGCTGTTTGCATCTGCAACATGCACAATGGAGAGAATGTTGGCATACCTATATGCCACTATGATGCAATGTTTCTGACATTTCTTTAGATATTGTACATAAAATTGTACATGATCTATACACACAACTGACCACAATAGTTGATCCCAGGAAATATAAGCTTCTGAAAGTACAATGAGTGAATCAAAATTTATGTAAACAGTATCTAAGCTTTCTACTCGTCTTCATTTCTTAAAATTTACCTTTGAGGTCCAGTAAGTGAAAATGAGCAAGCGGAACTAACAGTTTTCATTGTATAAGTGTACATCTGAAGTAAAGTAAAGCTGTATTCTCTATAATCCAAATTACACCCGTTAATCATGCTAAACTTCACACGTCATACAAAATACCTTAAACTCTTTAACAAGGCCTTATATATGTTTACATAAAAATGTTGCTTCGTATGTGAGGTACTACTAAAAAAGATAAGCCACCTAGTTTGGGTGATATTAGCATAATGGCAGATAACAGACCAGATTGTATTACCCGTTAAGGCACATAGTGACACATCTGAACTTTGATTGAGAATGCTTATTACTTCTCAAAAGGTTTTGGTTTTGTACAAATCGGGATGGTAGTTGACCTTTTCATCTTATGTACTCATCGTCAAATCAGGTGATCTGTTTAGAATGATGATATAAGTTGATTAAAGGACTTAATTTATTTTTCACTATCAGCGATATATTATAAATTAAAACTGATTTTATACAAATGCTAAAAGATCGATCAGGCCTAAATCATTTATTTTATTTTAATAATTTAAAGTCACAAAATATTGTATTTGTTTGGATCCAACACAAACCATAGCATTGATTTGAGTCCAACACAAAACACATTTGTTTGGGTCTAATACATAACATGGTATTGATTTGGGTCCAACACAAAACATCGTATTGGTTTGGGTCCAACAAAAGCATGTTATTTGTTTGGACCAGACACAAAATATAGCATTTGTTTGGGTCCAACACAATGCATTACATTGGTTTGAGTCCAACGTAAAACATGGTATTAATTTGAGTCAGACACAAAACATGGTATTGGTTTGGGTCTAACACAATTCGTGATATTGGTTTGGGTCCAACACAAAACATGGTATTTGTTTGGGTCCAACACAGTACATAGCATAGCTTAAGGTCCAACACAAAACATGGTATTAGTTTGGGTCCAACAAAATGCATAGTATGGTTTGGGTCCAACACAGTGTATGGTATTAGTTTGGGTCCAATACATTACATGGTAAAGCTTATGGTCCAACACAAAACATGGTATTGGTTTGGGTCTAACACAATACATGACATTGGTTTGGGTCTAACACAAAACATGGTATTTGTTTGGGTCTAACACAAGACATGATATTGGTTTGGGCCCAACACATTACCTGCTGGTATTTGATTGTCTCCAACACAATGCATGGTATTAGTTTTGGTCCAACATAATACATGTATTAGCTGATGGTCCAACACAATACATGGTATTGGTTTGGGTTCAACACAATACATGGTATAGATTATGGTCTGTAATATCATCCATGCTATAAATACACGTATTTTATAATTTATGCCATACCTGTAATCATAGAAGTATTTAACATGGGACAAACATGCTATTACGAAGAATAAATATTTTCTGCTGATACCAAATATTTATGGTATGCACTGTGCGGCCGTGGAAAATTTGGTGGCCTAACAGCGCAAAAAAGACGTTCGGTTCTTTCACCTAAAAACGTGTGAGAGCGATATATTCGTGTTTCTTAGAGGTATTGAAAAGTAATATTCAATAAATCTAAAATTATGGCTCACAGACAAGATTTTTGGCCGTATAGGCTAATGTTACCGCGGTTTTGTAATGGAAAGACTGTCTCAGTATGAATGTTTTTAATTAATTTGGAATATATTTATCTCTTTGTCTTTTCATTAATATGTTATTACGACTCTATCATATAACTAATTTACAGCCCAAATGAAATACCGGATACAACAAGAATACATTTAATTCTGATCTTACAGCATGAATGAATAATTTGTAGATAAACAAGGATATAAAACTCTCTACTTGACAGTTGGTCACAGTTAGCATTTTCTAACAAAAGCTATTTACCTAATGGAAAATTTCATTCTGTAAGGTTTAATATGTTTTCAAAATAAAGTCGTAGCTAGAATTAGGACCTCTATTACTAAAATTATAATATAAAACATGGTAAACAAAAGATAGACCCTGCATTTCATGGGAAATTTCCAATGTTCTAGCTCAGATTGAGATAGACATGTTTAGAAAACCAGAATCAATGATTTAGGTCAGGTAGAAAATGAACTTTAATTTGGAGAATGACTAGTTCAAAATACAATTATTCATAGCCTGTACTGTATAAAATAAAAAACAAAATAATCAAATTAAATATACATCAAAATATATTCTACAGTTTTTCTACTACCGACATGAAGCTCATTGTTGTGTTCACCGCCTGCATGCTCTTGAGCTGCTCCAACGCAGGCTTCTTCGACTCTTTGAAGCAATCCTTTGCAGCTTTTGGACAATCACTGTCCGCCGCTTTCCAACCTGTCCTCGATATGGGTAAAACTCTAGGATCACAACTGCTCGCTAATGCCACTCAGACTGGCTCAACATTAGCAGGACAAGCTCTCTCAGGTATGGGGTGTATAAAATTTTATATTTAGGGCATAATCCCAACAATTAGAGCCTTAATTTTCCGTTTTAATTGTTTCTCCAAGTCAACAGCATTTACCAGAAAAACAATTCGAGAGAATTGAATGAGAGATATTCCTTAACTCCTTTTATGAAAATATAGCCAAATAATCACACCCATAGTCTTATTGACCATATTGTGATAAAAATAAAGTTCATTTAAGCAACAATACAACAATAATACAAAATGGGCTTCAGACTTAATTTATGTTTTAAAAGACAGTATGGATTTAGCGCGTTCTTGTTATTAATTATTCGATCATTTATGTATACCATTTTATTAAACCTTAAACTTGCAGTTTCTGCTACGAGAAATGATGTTTATCTTGTGAATGGTTTGAATAATCAGTATGACGTATTCACACAATGCAATAGTGCTAATGTATGAGGT
The DNA here is from genome assembly GCA_016746295.1 of Potamilus streckersoni. NCBI lineage: Eukaryota > Metazoa > Mollusca > Bivalvia > Unionida > Unionidae > Potamilus > Potamilus streckersoni. Next base: position 938,764 of record JAEAOA010001410.1, read on the forward strand.
GTTTCAAGGTTATTAATAATGTTCTTCTTTTAATCGACAAAGAAAATTTTAGAAAAAGAAAAACATTGCAGATGAAATATAGCCGTAAATACACGAAAATATTTGCAAATTTATGACAAAAATCCATAGGGCCGACTGAATCTGACAATACGCTACTTGTAAGTTAGTTCGAGTTTCCTCTGACCCTTGACACCCCATTTTTGATATTTGGTTTTTTATGTTGGGGTGTAGGGTCAGAGTCTATTCCCTATCAAAAACTTGGAATTTGCCGACACCATTTGGTGTCGGCATAGGGTACTCGCCAACTATCAGGCCTAGCAAACTTAAATGACCTTACATTGACCCATAATTACATTAAATCGACCGGAAAATCATTTATCTTCTCAGAAATTACAAGCATAACACCGGTTTTGTCTCTAATCCGTTGTCAGACGAAACGTAACTACAGCGTTGATGAATTTTGACCTCGTTCGCACCATTTTCATTGCTAGTCACATGACTAACTAAATCTCGCAGCCGATGTGCATAAACGTCATAGGTCAAATAGTCACGTGATAACAACAAAGTGTGTTAACATGTAGTTTCTGCGTGATCAGTCAGCATCTTTCCAGGAAGATGCGACAGCGACATGTTTCGGGCTGCTGTTATCCCAATTAATATGTTGAATAATACGTGGTTTTTTTTCTTGTTATTGTATACATTGCGTGACTTTCATTCAATATTTTCGAGTTTATGTCTTCTTTCTGCAATACTAGAATGGAAGGTTTTGTGCATAAACCTATATTGCAACATGACAGGTAAAGACGAATACACGGAAGCTCTTGCCAATGAGATACTTTAAGAAAAGGGATACTATTTTAATATTAAAGAACTACAGTATGATGCAATAAAATCAGTTATCAATGAAGGTGACACATTTGCCGTCTTCCACAAGGGGAATGGGAAAACGCGGCTTTTTGTTGTTATCACGTGACTATTTGACCTATGACGTTTATTCATATCGGCTGCGAGATTTGGTTAGTCATGTGACTAGCAATGAAAATGGTGCGAACGAGGTCAAAATTCATCAACGCTGTAGTTACTTCTCGTCTGACAACGGATTAAAGACAAAATCGGTGTTATGCTTGTAATTTCTGAGAAGATAAATGATTTCCCTATCGATTTAATGTAATTATGGGTCAATGTAAGATTATTTAAGTTTGCTAGGCCTGATAGTTGGCGAGTACCCTATGCCGACACCAAATGGTGTCGGCAAATTCCAAGTTTTTGATAGGGAATAGACTCTGACCCTACACCCCAACATAAAAAACCAAATATCAAAAATGGGGTGTCAAGGGTCAGAGGAAACTCGGACTACTTGTAAGTGAGATTAGTTTCATAGCAGGTAAATTCTATTTTTAAATAGCATCAGAGAAAGATTAAGGTCTTGTTTCTTTTGCTTGTATGTTTTTGCAAGGGTCAATGTTTTGTTTTGGCTTTGTCTTCATGTTTTTATTAGTTACAGAATTTTCTACCAAATTAAATGCGCCGATATTGGAACAAGAGAGCGAGTAAATTATAAACCAGGCATGAAAGTACATAAAGAAGAGCGACTTAAACTTATACGAAAATGAACCACCAAAAAAGTTAAAGCAAAACAAAAATTAAACAAACAAACATCAATTTGGATAATAACAAGAAAACGTGAAATGAGGCAAAATAAGTTTTAAACATATTGGCAAATAAAGAGGTTGAAAGTTTTGACGGAGATAAAGCATACAATAGAATTAAAGCATTTCCAGCAGAATATTTTCAGACAATTTACTTGAATGATCGTCTCATAGAGGTCGGCACAGAGCGCGTGCGCGCGAGAGAGAGATTTTGAAAGTTATGTTAGAATATGTTTTTGTTAAGTTTGGTGAAAATGACTTATATGAAGCTACGTGTAGACGTTTAGTGGCATTCTCCTGTAATTGAATTTATAATCGGCCCAATGTTTCTCGACTCGCTACTGTAAATATTTATTAAATACGATTACTTTATTTTAGCGCTGGCACAGACTTTCCTAGCTTCAACTCAGGGAAAATTAGCCGAAGACCCAGCCCAAACATCTCCTAATGGCAAGAGGGACATATTGTGAGTGCACTGAGAGAGAGAGAGAGAGAGAGAGAGAGAGAGAGAGAGAGAGAGAGAGAGAGAGAGAGAGAGAGAGAGAGAGAGAGAGAGAGAGAGAGAGAGAGAGAGAGAGAGAGTTTTGAAAGTTTTATCATGGTTTTGCTAGTGACACTAACAACGTTCTGGAGAATGCTCTCAATTTGTGGAAATATATATTAAGTTGGGTCAAAAATGGAAAAAAGAAGGCAACACAAGTAAATATTGGATGCCAAACCTGTAATTCGCTTGAAGTGTGGTGGGGGCAGTGGTAAAACTTTCAGTGTAATTCGTTTTGTTTTGCATAAAAGCATTGAAAGGTTACTGCATTTGTATGGGAAAATATGAATTAATTTTTACGGAGTAATACTTCACTCCAAAGGTCATGCAGTATTACTTGTTGATATTTTCCCATATAAATGCAGTAACCTTGATATAATATACTCATGTTGTGTTACTCTCTAAGGCGTAATAATAGAAAGCTCACTACAAGAAAGAAAGTAATTGAATTTATCTTATATTCCAAAAAAAACCAACAAAACACAACCGTAGACTCACCAATAAAATATAGTAAACTATAATGTTTGCTGCTATTTTGTACCAACTTGTAGGAATGAACTTAATCAGTCATGTGCTAATTTAGAAATCGGTATATATAAATTTACTCTCTGGCATATACAAACCGTCAAGACATAGCTACCTAGTTACGTCAGACAAACCGTCAAGACATAGTTACTCAGTTACGTCAGATAAAACCATTAAGGCATAACTACAGAATTACGTCAAACAACTGTTTAAAGCATAGCTACAGCATTGCGTACGATAAACTTTCTAGGGAGAGTTGCCCAATTACATCAGAAAAATTCAAGGCAGAATTACCCAGTTATGTCAAACATTAGAGATATAGTCACCCAATTCGGTCAGACAAATTTACGTATTCTTTCCACATGCTTTTGTCACAAGGGAAATATAAATTCAAAGAAGCAAAATAATACCTACCCAACTCCTTCTAGTAGTCGTTCATCTCTTTAGCTCTGGAGGCAGGTATAGGGGCTTAACAAAAACTGATTTAAAAAAACAAACAACAAAACAACCTAATAACATTAAAGCATGATGCTTGTGACGTCATCGAGGTTAAACTTTGTAAAAGTCATTAACCTGTATTTAATTATTTTCTCAATTTTAGGGAGCTTCTCCAGAATCTTCACCTCGCCAAAAACCAACTTGACCAGGCATTGTCTGATAAGTTTGGAAACCTCAACAATTTGTTTCATGCCGGAGTTGATAGTCTTCGTGGTGTTCTGGAACATGCTGCACAACAAGCAAGTACCTTGGACCTTAATCCAGCTGAAGTGGTTCACCAAATAGAAAGTATCGTGGGTGAGTTGGAATGTTGGGAAAAGAATAACTTTATGATAACTTCATAATAAGAATAACTTTGTTTCATTTGCATGTGCTGCGATTTCTGATAACTCACAGAAACAAAGTATTGAAAATATCAGTGATTGGTTAAACCCAAATGGATAGCAGAAAATCCGTATAATTTACACCTCCCAAGAATATACAAATTTTATTTTTCAAATATCTAGATAATATAGAAGTGAATA